>JARGYF010000110.1:0-247587 GCA_029203975.1 Mycena vitilis
GCGTTCAAACCGTCCCATAAAAACATATATAAAAACATCGTTCATTGCCTAGGCGAGGCATTTCAGTCAGTTTCGACTACTGGAAGTTCATACAAGATTGTGAAACCCATCCCCACGAGCCGTTGTTACGACTAGTTCGATTCCAGCTGTCCGCATACTACGGAACGAACCCCGTCCCCGCAACTTTGGTGTGCGCTAATAGTATAAGTGTGTGTGAGTGTGTGTGTGTTGGTTGGTTTTGGTTTTGTGTTCATTCACGAAGCTAAACTAGTTAGCATTCGTATACCCCATAGTCAAGCGCCCCGTTCCACCGCGCCAGGACTTCCATAACTGAGCATTGCGAACTCGATGTTTGGGTGGTGGTGTTCGACTCCAGCTGCGGCGCTGGCATTGCGTCCATGATGCAAGTCGGCGTAATTCGTTTCTTTGTGTTTTCGGAATCCTCGGCCCGTGTTCGGCGCCGATTCAATTAATCCATCGCGGCGTTGCAACGTCCGCGGAAGTTCGTCTGGCTCGTCTTCGGAGTCTGAGTCCGTGTGAGCTGGAGCTGGTGGAGGAATAGGGATGGGGATAGGTGCGATTTCGATTTTTGCAGGTTCAGGGGCAATGTCCGGGACGACAACAATATTCTTCTCCCCCTCGGACTGAACATTGCCGCTGAGTATTTCGTTCGGGTTGAAGGTTGAAAGATCGCACTTCAACTCGTGCTCTTGTCAACCAAACTCCTCACGAAGTGGCCACGGGCAAGAAGCCCGATTTCTCCGACATCCACGAATTTGGATGCAAGGCTTGGGTTCGACTCGAGAACACCAAGAAACTTGATGATAGAGCCGTGGAGGCTACTTTTGTCGGTTTTGATGAAGAAAGCAAAGGATATAGGATCTATTGGAAGAAGAAGCGGTCAGTAACGGTTGAAAGGAACGTCAAATTCAACCCGAACGAAATACTCAGCGGCAATGTTCAGTCCGAGGGGGAGAAGAATATTGTTGTCGTCCCGGACATTGCCCCTGAACCTGCAAAAATCGAAATCGCACCTATCCCCATCCCTATTCCTCCACCAGCTCCAGCTCACACGGACTCAGACTCCGAAGACGAGCCAGACGAACTTCCGCGGACGTTGCAACGCCGCGATGGATTAATTGAATCGGCGCCGAACACGGGCCGAGGATTCCGAAAACACAAAGAAACGAATTACGCCGACTTGCATCATGGACGCAATGCCAGCGCCGCAGCTGGAGTCGAACACCACCACCCAAACATCGAGTTCGCAATGCTCAGTTATGGAAGTCCTGGCGCGGAACCGAGAACCGCGAAGGAAGCGTTGAATAGCGCGCAAAGCCAACAATGGGCTGAAGCTATTGACGAAGAAATAAATCAACTGGAAAAGGCCAAAGCCTGGGAGATTGTTAAATTCCCCGCTGGAGCCAATGTACTACGCTCGCGATATGTCTTCAGGACGAAGCACGACAGCAACGCGGAAATTGAACGTTACAGAGCACGTTTCGTTGCAAAGGGCAACACGCAAGTTTACGGTATCGATTATACCGAAACCTTCGCACCAGTGGTCAAGCTATCGACACTACGGGTCATCCTCGCTTTGGGCGCATACCGCGACTGCGAAATTCACCACATGGATGTGAAAAGTGCATACCTGAACACGGAAATTAAAGAGACAGTTTATGTCCAACCGCCTCCAGGATATTTGGAGAGCATCGACACTTTCCGCGGCCTTTCCCCAGCAGAACTCAAAAGTTTTGCACTACTGTTGAAGAAAGCTTTATACGGGACAAAACAAGGCGCGCGCGGCTGGTACAAGAAGTTGGCAGAAGTCATGAAGTCCATGGGATTTCGGATCTGCAACTCAGACCAAGCAGTGTTCATAAAAGGAGAAGGAGAAAGGACTCAGATTATAGCTGCTGCAGTGGACGACTTAACCATTGTCGCCAACACGGTTGATGAAATCAATCGCATCAAGCAGCACCTTCACACAAACTTCGAGATGACGGATTTGGGAGAAGTCTCATGGCTGCTCGGGTTGGATATACGACGCGACAGGGAAGCTCGCACGATATCAATCGGCCAGGCCACATTCATCGACACCATTCTCGCCAGATTCAACCTTACCGACGCGAAGTCAGTCTCTACCCCCATGGAGCCAGGATCAATCCTCGTTCCCGAACAATGTCCAACCACTCCGGAAGAAATTGCCGACATGCAGGAGATACCATACCGCGAAGGTGTTGGGTCCCTGATGTATGTGTGCCAAGGCACACGGTTCGACATAGCCCATGGAGTATCAATTTGCTCCAGATTCATGCACAACCCAGGACGAGTGCATTGGGACGCCGTCAAAAGAATATTTCGGTACTTAAAGGGTACACGAAACCTACGGCTCACCCTAGGTGGCAAAGACGCCACGCTGCACGGATTTTCCGACGCAGACCACGCATCTCAACAGGATCGGCACTCCATCTCTGGATATGCCTTTATGTTCGGAGGTTGCATTACAGCCAGCTCGAAGCGCCAGCAAATAATTGCGCTGTCCAGCACCGAAGCTGAATACATTGCGATGACCCATGCCGCAAAGGAAGCCATCTGGCTACGGGCGCTCATTGGGGAATTATACAAACCCATCCAATCCCCGACCGACGTGAATTGCGACAACCAGTCGGCAATTGCACTATCCAAGGACAACCAATTCCACGAGCGCACCAAACACATTGATCTCCGATACCACTACATCCGGGAGACGATTGAAAGCCAACAAATATCCGTCCCCTATTGTCCCACCGAAGAAATGACAGCGGACATTTTCACCAAGGCGCTGCCGCGACCCAAGCTCCAATATTTTGTTGAGAAGCTCGGGCTTCGCTACGCTTGAGGGGGAGTGTTGGAATATCAAGCGGGCCGAAGCCTCGCTGTTGGAAAAGATTTCCGACTAGACTTCCTGGAGAAAAGTTCCTGGACCCAAAATAGAAAACGCAACCATGCGTTTGCCAAGACTCAACCAAAACCCAAAAAGGAAATTATGTACTTGGACAAAATCTCCGAGTACGCTTTATGCCTCGAGGCATTCAGCCGAGCACTGCCCGTGTCTGGAGAATTTAGGCAGGCAGGATGTAGCACATGGAACACTCACTGTAGCACATGGACGAGGGAGTATGAGTCATATAGGAAAAGGTATAAAAGACAGTAGTTACTTCCATGTAAACTAAGTTAGCACGGTACAGCCAATCTACCCACTTCACCCCCAAGCCCTCCTCTGCTCTCCGTCTGTCCAATCGGGTCAGGAGTCTTCACATCTTAACCGTCATCCTCCAACATGCTGGTCCGACTCTTCCATCTCGCGCGGCCTGGTCAACGCAACCTCCTTCATAACCATTGACAGCAGCTTCAAACTCTGTATCGACTCGGTCGCGGACGGCCCGCATCCAGACCACACCGCCTGGTGCGACAATAACGGATCCTGTGGAAGTCGCCTGTTCGATTCAGGCCCGAGTCATGCCGGGGATTGCTCGAAACTTTTTGGGCCAATGATTGCGCGAAGTGCCTGCTCGGGCTGCTGTCAATCGGAAAATCTGCGCTCGTCTTGATTTGTTTTATCAGCGGTAGCTTCACGCTCTAGTCTGCATCCACATTGCCTTGGTTTGGTCTACTCGGCACTGTATAAATCGCCTGTTCGATTCAGGCCCGAGTCATGCCGGGGATCGCTCGAAACTTTACTTTTTCCTCTGGTTCAATAATTGCACCAACCCCATACTCATACTCTGAAACCTCTGAAAGTCTGCGCGCTACCACCTGCTCGGCATTATTAACGGTTGCTTCATGCTTTTCGCTGCTGGTCCGACTCTTCCATCTCGCGCGGCCTGGTCAACGCAACCTGCCTTATTACCGGTAGCTTTACGCTGTGTATCGACTCGGTCGCGGGAGGTCCGCATCCACACCGCCTGGTTCGACAATAACGGATCCTGTGGAAGTCGCCTGATCGATTCAGGCCCGAGCCATGCCGGGGATTGCTCGAAACTTTACTTTTTTTCTTCTGGTTCAATACTTGCACCAACCCCTTTACTCATACTTTGAAACCTCTGGAAATCTGTGCGCGTCCTGCTCGGCATTATCAACGGTTGCTTTATGCTTTTTGCTGCTGGTCCGACTCTCCCATCTCGCGCGGCCTGGTCAACGCAACCTGATTCGTCACCGGTAGCTTCAAGCTCTGTATCGACTCGGTCGCGGACGGCCCGCATCCACACCGCCTGGTGCGACAATAGCGGATCCTGTGGAAGTCGCCTGTTCGATTCAGGCCCGAGTCATGCCGGGGAATGCTCGAAACTTTTTGGGCCAATAATTGCGCGAAGTGCCTGCTCTGGCTGCCATCACTCGGCAAATTTGCCCTGGTCCTGACAATAATTTCACCGTCTCCTTGCTTAAACTCTGAAATTCTGCGCTCGTCCTGCTCGGCATTATCCACAATAATCGCACTAAGTATATACAGAGACTCGGACGGTCCGTATCCACACCGCCTGGGTGGTAGCTAAATGCTGTAGAAATCGTCTGTTCGACCCAGGCCCGAGTCGTGTTTCTTCGCTTCCACTGGTTTCTTCGTGGGATTCAATGTCTGATCGTTGAGAGAATCGGAGTAGAATCGGCGGGTCTTTTTTACCGGCCGGCGCGACTGCCGCAATTGACAGCTTGGCAGCGATAACGATCAGCAGAGTCATCACTTTGCTCCTGGCATTGACGCCTCTGGAGTCGACCGCTCAACCACTTGACTCCCAGAGATGATTCAACCCTGCTGGAACTGCCGAGCACCCGCCGCTTTCCTTGATCTCCCACCGACACCGGAGCACGCCCATGATTTCACTCGCCTGCGGACTGGAAACGAAGTCCCATCGGACTCCGAGATCCCCCTCGTCCGCGAGGTTATCTCTTCTGCGCAGGATCGGCTAAACACGCTGGAGACCCAGATTCGTAACCTGGAGGTCGCCTTGTCGACGCTCGTTCAAAGACGAGACGAGACGAGACAAGAACTGCACGAGCATCGAGCGATCCTGCACCCGGTGCGCCGTGTGCCGTCGGAGTTGGTCTGCGATATATTTGCGCTGGCGCTAGACGACCCCGACGACATGAACAATATGTTCCATGCGTCAGGGTATACGTCCCCATGGTATCTTGGCCAAATCTGCGGATCCTGGAGACACTGGGCAGCGGCGTATCAGAGTCTCTGGAATCGCATCACCATCCCTTCCTCCGCTCCGCCTTCCGGCGACTGCTCCGCGTTCAACGAGCTGCTTCTACGGTCAGCCGACGCACCGCTGAATGTTTATTGGATCGAAGCCCAGGATCGGCGCCCCGTTGAACCTCAGGTGGCAGAAATCGCTCTTTCTCATTGCAGACGTTGGGCCACTCTGCGCTTGAACATCCTGCATGGATCGGATGGGCTCGATTGGCTGCTCCCTGCCAAAGGGTTGCTTCCTGCACTTAAAACACTGGCTGTGCTCCAAGGTCCGGGTGTGGCTATGCCCGACATCTTCTCGATCGCTCCGAGTCTGCGTGAGGTCCTTTTTACCGACTCCGACTTCTTGTATTACTCCGCGAATATCCAGATTCCCTGGGGCCAAATCACCCACTATCGAGGTTCCTATCGAGAACCGGACCAACTCGATGTTCTTCGGGCGGCGTCCAATCTCGAGCAATGCGCCCTGAGTTTCAAGCCGCCGAACTACGACTTCCAAACCCACCTCCCCTCGTCGCCCATTGAACTTTCTCATCTCCGTCGGCTCCACATCGAGAGCCCAAGATATCTCCGCCACCTAAGAGCTTCCTCATTGGAGGTGCTCCATTGCATGTACATGCGCGAGAAAGACACACACGCATTTCTCCCCTTCATACAGGCCTCTCTTTGCCCGCTCCAAAGACTGGTCCTGATGTCGTGCGACATAACACCCGAGCTGATCACCGCGCTTCGAAGCCTCCTCAGCCTCACATATCTCCTCATCGAGCCCAACTCGATGCCAGAAGAGGAGACAGATCTGTTCCGCGAGATGACAATCGCCAACAGTCCTCAGGATCTGTGCCCCAACCTTAGCTCGCTCGTCTATAGCTATGGCTATAACAGCAGCGTTCCACACGAGCTTCTCTTTGCAATGGGACGTTCCAGGCTACGACACGGCGGCCTAAACACTTTCCGTGTCTTCGACCCTCTTGAGGGCAGCGACGTTGCTGAAGCGGCTACGAAACTGCGCGATGAAGGTTTCGATGTGGATGTTCTCGCCTCAGATGAATTCGAACGCTTGACCGGGAGGGGATCTTTTTGAGTATCAGTATCTATCGCGAATAATCAATTGCATTTTGCGCGGCACGATCATGCGACTGAAAAGTCCTCGTACGAAGGTGTTTCGACCCGTGCCTCGCCTTCGTGCGCGAATCCACTGTTCTGTTCTGCCTCTCCTGCCAGCATTTCTGTCCCCATCTTGAGTTCCCACTCAGCCACATACAACGGCTGGAACCGGGCAGGGCACAGATCCGAAGTCGGTCGGGCGCATGTCGTATCGGTCGATATAGAATCCCGGACCGCAAAGACCATCCATGAGCGCCGGCAACGGGGCTTGAAGGGGCAGCGTGTATTGTGGGCACCGGCTGCGCTGGCATGAGGCGAGGCACGATTCTCTTCGCCTACGGTGGGAGTGTTACATCCCGAAGATGCAGACTCCCAGAGTGGCGCGCATTACTATCACAAATGGCGCGAGCCATTCAAGATCGACGCCGGCGAAGGGCATCTCGACCGCGAGACCGCGCAGCGCTGGCCAGGCCGCAGAACTGGTGGGCAGATGGTGTTTCCCTTTAGTGTAGACCAATTGTAGGATGATTATGCTGCGACTGAAAGACTGAGTGAACGCGAGCCCGCGGCGGCTGAACTCCACCTCCTTGAGACGTAGCGTGCGCAGGTATGGGAACAATGAAGTTTCCCTCCCAGCGGCAAGCGGAATACGGTAGTATTCCATGCGCGAGCTGGAGAATCCTCCCAGGATCTGAGGTGCTTTATGTTTGGGAGAGAGAACGCGTCGGTGAAAGATTCGACGCACATCGCGAGAATTAAACAGCATCACGGAATTCTCTTCACAGAAAAATGCATACTGTTCCAGATCGAACACAGACTTTCAGACATTATTCTAGTTATCCAGGGTCACCCAAAATGTACACAACGTAAAATCCACTCGCTCAACGACTCGGACTCGGAGTGAACTTTTAATCGCGATTGATCCAGTAATTCCCACGGTTCGACTCTTGGTTCAAATCTATTATGTAAAATCCTGTTTACGGGAAACTACCAGCTGCAGACTTTTTGTACCCATATCTGTAATAAAAACTCGAGAAGTAGCATGCGTCCACGATCCCACCTATTCCGCCGAATCCTGTGGGTGCGCCACGAGTTTAACCCCGCTGACAGCCCCTGCCTTGATCCTCTCCAGTCCGGCCGGGATCCCAGCAAGTCCCTTGGGGAGGACATCGATTCTGTTGGGCTGTACAATGTTCGGGTTAAGCACCGGGACGAAGATGACGCACATACCGAAATTACGCCCTTCTCAATCAACTTGGGCAGTTCTGCGATAATATATTTCCCAAAGCTCGTATACGCCGGACCCGCGCTGGGGAAATGCGTGGTGTCGATAACATCTGAGCCTGCGTAGAACCCGAAGGAGCGAACAAGCGTGACACCGTCGCGCGCATCGCTATCAGCCACGGGGTGCCGGTGCACCGCAGTCACCTTCCCGCCGTCGACGACCGAGGCATATGCCGCTTTCAGTGCACCAACCGGCGCGGCGTCGAACACGACCTGTACCGGGGGCGAAACTACTACTGCGTCGAGCGCAATCTCTGCGCGGTCGATGAACTCGGTGGCGCCGAGCGTTTTGAGATAGGTGAAGTGGGCCTTGGAGGCGTACACGACGATACGCGTGAAGCCTAGGAATCGGAGCAGCTGGACGGCTGTTGCATTTTGTTAGCACCCTGTTAGAAAATGTGGAGACATAGTCCGTACCGAATTGACCCGTGGACGTGCCTGCACCGATGACGAGCCCAGACGATCCCTCTTGCGGCTTATCCCAGGACAATATGGGGTTAAGCCCGAGTCCGATTGGTGCCGGGGCGCAAAGCCCGACCACCGCGGTAGGGAATGTGATGGGGAAGCTGGCCGCCTCGTCGAAGCTTATGTTGCTAGGTTTCTGCTCGACTGTTGGCTCTGCATCCGTTGGTAAACGCTCTGAAGTTCCACGTACGCGAATGAGGAGTAGCGATGGCACGGTGACATATTGTTGGAAGCCACCCTCCACCGTCTGCACGAGCCTTATTAACGGCGTCAGAACCCAATCCATGCAATAGCAGAAATATATGCTGACACTTCGTCGCCTTTGGCGAATCCATCGACACCGTCCCCCAGCTCGTCCACGACACCGACGATATCGGCGCCGATAACCGCAGGATACGCCTTGATGAACATCCCGAACTCGCGCTGGGCCCAGTTCATAGGGTTCAACCCAACAGCCATGATCTTGAGGCGGACCTCGCCCTTTCCAGGGACCGAAATTGGCTGTTGGCCTAGGACGAAGGCTGATTTGGGGGAAGGGATCAGAAGAGCTTGTTGGGTAGACATGGGAGATGCTGGCGCAAAGGTGAAGTACAGATACGGCAGCTTGAAGGTCTCTTTATACAGTGTGGCTCGTGTCTGCGCCGGATCAGCAATGATACTAGCTGTCGGAGGAGTTGGAATAATTTACTTTTTGTCTGATTGGCAGCCAACGTGACCGGGTTCCCCGGCGGCTCACCCGGGTGTCCACAATCCACAGCCAACTGGAACCCGATACATTAATTGGAAGTATGGGCTTGCCAAGCCAGAGACTCATCACGGTTTTCAGCTCTACGTGGGCCTTGACTGTATTTTGGATGCGCCTTCAAGTTTCCTTCCCTTCGCCCTAAGACGTTGGAAAACAAAGCGCATAAGAACGAAGTCCTGAGCCCTCCTGGCCCGGGGAGGAATTAGTCAGTCACAATTGGTGTTTCCACGGAAGAGATTCCGTTCCGCGGAAGACGTTCCGAGACAGCTGGCTCCCGCCGGGTTCAAACTCTGTGTGATGAACTTGTTATGAGATCCCAGTGAGCTTCCAGGTCGATACGTAATAGAAAAGTCTCATGGGGAGTTGATTGAAGCGTCGGCGACTCGGCGCAAGAGTTATATTTTATCATTACTGCACCGAACAAATTACGCGTCTCAGTCCCAGTTCACACTGTTTATTCTACGCCGCAGCGGTGAATTCGTGCCGTCAAGGCTAGGATTTCATGAGGCCTGCTCGGTATTCTCAATGATGCGAGATAGCGGGATCCGAGTTGATGGACGCCATTTGCTCACTTCAGTACATGTTGTTTAAATTTTGTTGAACGTCAATCCGGCCGGAATGGAATTTCAACTCAACCACTTCATCCAATTACATTGGGTGTCCTCGCAGTTATCGGCCTTTGAACTGTCCGCTCCTCACAGAAACGGAGCAGGGAAAGTACTCGTGCGTGGTGTACGGCACATCGTGAGTGTTCTTGGGAATAGTCTTTAATATGAATCAGGTCCAGCTGCAGGGTTCGACTCCCCTCGTCCGATATAAAAATATGTCAGTGTCTCACTTTTCGCTCCATTGACTCGATGAATACCAGCGTCCAATAAATTCCCAAGCTGACGCACAGCGCCTCCCTCGGTCCCGCTTTCCAATAACGGCGCGCGCAACGTGTCCCCACGCCCCACCGAGCTAGCTGCACGTCCCGCATCTTTGACCAGTGCGCGTCGACTTGCGAGCACTCCGCTGGCAATTCATCATCCAGCTACAGTTTACCTCGCCAGTAGAATACACACGGGCGTCGGGCGCATTATGTACCTCCCCTTTTGGAGGAACCCCACGCAGTCCACGCGCCCTCACCGACAACGGCACGTCCAAGACCTCGTACCAGTGCTCGAAGCCGTCGCCGTCCCGCCCTGGCCCGCCGCACCACATGCCAGCCCCTCGGCTGCGCTTTCGATCCCCACAAGCAGTCACTGCATACGCATCATTCCCCGCACGGCCGGTATCCCATCCGTCCAACGTGCCATCGTTCTTCTCCCCTGGCTCTCGCATTCGCATTCGCACTCGCACTCGATGGTCTGCCCGCTACGCAAGCCCACCGGCTGGACCTCGCACACCCACATCCCCACACGCAGCGCCCCGCCCCGCGCGCCCACAGGCAACGATACTCGTCCCCGTGCATACATCTCACGAGGCGGAACAATGAAGAAGGACGATAAAGACATGCACATCCCATGCATCGCGCGCGGCGAAGGAGGACGCATCCTCGCCCCGTTCCTCCCCGTTCCTCCACACATCCCCACTCTCCCCTCCTGACGGGCGGGTGCTCCGCCATCTCGCAGCCGCGTCGCCGTGTCTCGCAGCTCTCTTCGAAAGGCGCAGTGAGGCGCCATTGTGCATCGCACGTCGGGGAGGCGTCGGCATCCCTCCCCTGACGAGGGCGTGCTCCGTCCCCGCCATCTCGCACCCCGTAGCATCCCGCGGGCAGTCAAGCACCAGCATCGCGTCTCCCGGAGCGCTCCAAACCCGCCCGCAGTCAAGAACAACAAAACCTGCGAATGCCCCACTGGCACTCGTCCTCGTTTCAAGCGCAGGGGAAATGAAGACACACGTATACATACCCCTCCCCGTTCTTCCATGCGTCCTCGGCCCCGTTCTTCTACGCGACCGCACGCGCCGCTCGCCGACACAGCTGTATTCATGAGCGGAGTGGGCACACCTCCTGCCTCCTGCCCATCCACTTGATCGGTGCGATGAGATGTATACAGCCTCGTGCCCGCGGGGATCTTGCGCAGACTATGCGTCGTCGAGCCGCAGATGGACCCGCGTTCTGGGGCGGAGTATGTGCTCTACGAGCACGGAGACGCAGCGGCGTGAGCACGGGCGCATCGCGCGGCGGCACATCCGGGGGGCGGGGGAGACGGGGCCAGGGGAGGGGAGGGGAGAGGAGTATGGGAGGGATGGGGAGCGACGATTGGCAGGACGGTAGAGTAGAGGGACGGGGGGAGGGACGGGACAGGGGGAGGAAAGGGGAGAAGGGAGGAAGGAGGGCGCGAGGCGCGGGGCGGGGGAGGGGAGGGAGAGCGTGAGAGATGCGAGAGACGAGACGGAAGGGGATGAGGGGAGTGAGGAGGGAGGGAGAGTAATAGCAAGAGGGACGAGGCGGAGGGGTAGCGGTAAGGGGGACGCAGAAGGAGGGAGCGAGGGAGCAAGCGGAATACCAAGAGGGAAGGTGGGCTATGATCGTATGGACTCGTGGAGGGACGGGGAGAGGGAGGGAAGGCAGGGAAGGCGGTAGAAAGACTGAAGATGGAAGAGACGAGTATGGGCGGGGCGTAGCGAATTGAGGAGGGCCGACTCCGAGTGCATGCACAAGATGGGCGCGTGAGCGTGAGGAGTAGAGAACGAGACGATCTGGGGTGGATGTCAGTGCCGTGAAGATGCAAGGACGGGCAAGGCAAGACAGAGAACGAGCGGCAACGGTGCATGTTCGTCACCGCGCAAGCCACCCGCCGGCGTCGTACGTCGTGCGTCGTGCATCTCGCTAGCGATGCACGGATAGTAAGGACGCAAAGCCATATACACCAGGTACGCTATGACCCGACTGTGCGCGCGCGCGAGAAGTGCCGGAAAGAAAGGAGGAGAGGAAAGGGACATACCAGTCACGCATGCAGAGGTACCGTCCTCAATCCCGGGGCAAGCTGATCTTGAGCCGCACTGAGGGGACCGTGACCGTCAGAGCGCGACCGGAGGCACGCTTGTCCTTAACCGAGAACGCGTGAGGGTCCGCGGTTGTGTGGCACACATCGTCCTTAGCAAAGATGGTAGGACTCCAGAGGCACAGAAGGACGGATTGTAATGCGTCCTGTCGGATCCCATGAATGAAAAGCGGTGAAAAAACAAAAGTACGACGTACACATTCGGTACACCCAGTTTCCGATGGCGGAAAGCCAGTTCTGCCCGTGCACAGTGCGCGTATCTCATCGCGGACCAGTTATCGCGGACCAGTTATCTTTGACTTTGAGCCATCTTGTCGTGCTGTGAATTCACAATCGTTTTTGCTTGTCCCAGTCAGCTGTCGCAGCGAAGGATTGACCCAGCAGCAGCGATGTAGACCACATATCCCCGGTATTTTCTGCTGAAAGCCAGCGCAGTGTCGGTCCTCGTCGCCTTGGTGTCGTCGCGGAAGCTGACCGCTAACCGATCAACCAACCACGTGAGTGCACAGCCACAAAAACTCTTGTCCCGAACGCCGACAACGTTCACGAAGCAGAGGCAGAGGCTTTGGCTGGCTAGCGGTAAAGGGCCTCGTTCTAATCAAGTGGACAACGCTCGTCGCTCGCTTCGTCTACCCGTTGCATCCCGAATCTTGGCTGCAAGTTTGGCCCGAGTCATTTCAATTTCTCCTCTAGACTCGTATTCTACGCTGACATCTTCATCACTCACTTGCACAGACTCGGTGGCGGGAGGCTCGCATCCACATTCAATAGGCCAACGTGAGGTGAACCAATCTGTCGGAGTTGCCTGTTCGACTCAGGCCCGAGTCATGGGTTTTGACTTCTACTAGTTTTGCCTCCCTGGTCTCTGGTAAACATGTGGCACCCCCACTGTTCAAGTGATCAATTCCGTTGCGACTCTCTGCGCTCGGCTTGCTCGGTCTCATTGCCAGTAGCTTTCCCCTCTGTACTGGCTCGGTAGCGGAGGGTCCGCATCCATACCGCCTTGTTTTGTCCACTCCTTACTGTGGAGGTCGTCTGTTCGACTCAGACCCGAGCTATGCATCCGAAGACCCTGAACCAGTCTACCCCGGGTAAGTACTTGCCATATCTGCTTCTGCTCCCGCTTCCGCACGGCACTAAGTAGTCTGCTTGTCTTCTACTTTTGCCTCGGCCCCTGTACTCTCTTACCCTTGCTCCGACACTCAAATCTACGCGTCCTGGTCACCCCAACCTGCTATAACTCCGATAGCTTCACGCTCTACATCGACTCGGTCGCGGACGGCCCGCGTCCACACCACCTGGCTTTTGCGGGAGATTGAATCCTGTGGAAGTCGCCTGTTCGACTCGGCTCGAGTCATGTGCCTGGAAGGTCTAGTTGTTTTTCCTGCCTTTTTCTTTTTGGAAGTTTACCCTTAACTGACTTGGTAGGAGACGCGTCTGTTGGAACTAAGTACCTGGGAGAAGCACCGTTCGATCCAAAACCTGTTGACCCATCTTGTTTTGTTTGACTCTACTGACGCTCATCGTGTCTCCGCACGCCCCCTTCGATCATGCAACGCACTACCTCCCCTTGACCAGAGGGAAGTCGCCTGTTCGAGCCAGGCCCGAGTCATGCGCTGGACTAGGTCTCGTGCTTTTCTTATTGTCGATGATCCCACAGAACGCGTCGGCTTGGTAATTGGTCCCTTTATAATCCTTCGCCCGGACTATTTCCTATTTCTCAGCCCAATCTCAGGCTGTATAGTCACCCAACGACACCCCTGCCACAGCTCGCTAAAGTTCTAGAGTCGTTCACAAAAGCTTCACCAGCTTTACTAACGACTCGGTAGCGGACGGTCCGCATCCTCACAAATTAGCTGTCCAAGCCGATATCGTCCGGGGAAATTGCCTGTTCGACTCAGGCCCGAGCCATGCCCATTGCTGTTGCTTTTGTACTGCCTGCTGATCCAGGTTTACCCGGGCATTCACCCACCCAATACGTCCCGATCTTGGTTAACCTCACCGGCACCGACTGGCTAGCACACGGCACAGATTGCACAAAATCGAAATCGAAATTCAAACATTGAATCTGCTGATATATTCCGTTTTACTCGTACTCTTTCCCTGCTCCCCGAACCGGCGCACGCCACGCACGCCAATCCAATCATCCCCGGGAAATTCATCCGTGGCCTGCATCGATCCCGTTGCAGAGCGGTCGGTTCAAAAGGCTAGATTTTTGCCACGAAAGTGCGGATAATGTTCCGAGCGAGACACCGTTCCGATGGCTCAGGATAAACATAGCCCTATACATTTTAGGGGAGGTGACTCCCCAATGGCCCACTTTTGAATTGGCACCAAATTAAACCTCAGCGCATTTGAGGAAATACATTACTAACATACACATTCTTTTTTTCATTCGACCAAAGGTAAAGTTTTGAATTTCGCCCTGCATCTGAAGACCCCTCCATTCCGTAGCTCCCACAGGCTCCGCCGCTGCCCGCAAGGCCCGACCGAGGTATCGGATGTTATCCGTCTGACATTACCTCTCCGTGAGCACGTACAACGTCCAAAATGGACAATGCCGCTCCCGCATCACGCTCAGCAGCGCTGAGCGCTGCATAAGCGCTACCCGACGCAAAGTCGGTGTTGCGTGGGTGTTGCGACTCGATGGTTGTCATCTAGGTGTAGTTCGAGCCGTAAAGCATAGGTCGACCTCAAGACGACCTGGATCACTCTGGTCCTTACTATCAGTTAAACAGCACGTCGCTATTTGGGAGATCTCGATCAATACTCAAGCGACGCGTCTTGCCCTGCCATCTTGGCAGGGTCCTCCCGTACGGACTCCAAATTGAATGCCGTTTGTCTCTGCTTCCAAACTCCCCACTGAAACGAAAGTACTGAGACCCTTGTTGCGTGATGTGAGAGAATACGCACTCGGATCTGTTACATCCCCACAGCAAATAAACGACGCGTACCCGTTCGCCCAGTTCTGGAACATTGCCCCCGTTTATCCGAAATAGAAACCAATGTTCAACCCTTTCCCCGTTCATTCGGCATGGAAACAGCCCTCTGAGCAACCGTTGAAGCACCTCTTCTGTGATGACAGAGACTTCCTTCAGGCATTCTCAAAGCCAATGGAATTCAAAGTGGCGAGTGTCATGGATGAGGATTTCGCCTAAGGCACCACCTGAAATCAACCCCGCCAACCACGGGCATTGATATGCGTCGATCGCATCGGCAGATCACGGTAAGTCGAATCTGCCGCGCAGGGTATTGATACATCTTAAAGTCTACTAAATCAGCCTCGCTGCCAGCATTTTCCGTATTGAACTAAAGTTGGCCCGGATTTACTCCGGGAAGTGCGTGAACAAACGAAAACTCAGTAAAAGGTTCAACATGAATGCCGTTCATCAATGCCGTACGTATCTCCATTGTATGCTGAGATGTAGGTCTGCTGAGATGTTCTTCCCATGCGGGCGCGATTTGCGGGAAGAGCAATCACACATGGGCGGGACGGCGTGGAACACAGACGCTGACGAAGAACTAGATGGCCCACCTATAGCAGCCTATGGTCTGTTTCACCGTCGTCCGCGGATGCAGTCCGATTGTAGCTGCAGGGCCACCGGCATGCCGTTCAAGCTCATTAAGCCAAATCAAGCTTCCACTATAAAGGCTGGCGTGAAGTGAAGATGACTCAAACATGTCGTCCTCTTCCGGTTCTCAAACCACAAAATCCTCCGAAAGGCCTCCTCGGAAGTTCACTGTACGGCGGCGTCGCACCATTATCGCATGCTCGTATTGCAGGAGACGAAAAATTCGAGTATGTGCTTCTTCTTCATTCTTTTGGCAGTGAAAATGATGCGTCCAGTGCATAACGACTGAGCAGCCGCCGACGAACCCTTGTGCTTATTGCACGAAGAAGCGCCTCACCTGCGAATACGTTGCGGCCGAAGGGCCATTCAGTCACTCGCGGAAGGGGAGCCCAGATTTCTCTGTCGCAGATCGGCCGGAGTCCTCGACAGATTCGAGCCCGTCGCCTAGCCCTCCATTATGGACCCCGCCTGTGACCCCCGCCTACTTCTCTCCTCAACCCGTGCGAACGGGGTCTCCACTTCTGTACCTCGATCAAGAGGCGGTGGACCAAAGCCGACGTCAGTTCAGCCCATCGGCGTTTTGTTCCACCCAGCCTGCTTTGCCTCCCGCCCCTCCATTCCCTTGGTCGCACCACGAGGTATCCACTCAACGAGCCGCTAGCTTGCACTGCGGATATTCTTGTCCCACACCCGACTTCGTCCCACACCCGAATCGACGTCACTCGGTTTCTGGAGTGGACATCAACGCGTACGACCTGCAGGCTGCACACGCGTACCAATATCTCTCCAGCCGGGAAAGGTCATCGCACGTCCTACATCCCTGCCCGCCGGAGTCCCCGGAATTTTTCGTGGATTTCTCACAAATACCCGGACTCGGCAACATGGGTTACGAATGGCCGCCGATATTCAGCTCCCCACACGGCTAGGCTAGTGTACAGGCTTCCTCGGTCAGTTTACTTTGTATTGGTTCAACATCGTTACTGGGTCTGTTCGATTGCGATTCCACCGACGCGCTCATGATGAATGGTACGAACCCTAGGGCAGCCTTCCGTATTTACGAAGCCTACTACATGGACATATTTATACCATTGCGATGAGCTTTCTTGTGTTATCTCCAGCCCACCATCGTCCTGGAAACAATTGTAAATTAAATTTATTGCTCGCCTTGTTACGACAAATCGATGGCCGCGGCGTCAACTTGGTTATTGTACGCTGAACGCGCGATATGATGGTTTGAGCACAAAAGAGAAGGCAACGATCCTGCCCCAGATTTGCAGGTCAATTAGTGACCGGAAAGAAAAGCGTTGTCTTTCTGGCGTTGCGATTTCAAGTGAACGGCAATTTAGTATTATCCCGGAGTCGTCGACACAAGGACGCCTCAACACAAGAGCTCTACTCTCGCTTGTTCAGCCTGACATTACTAAACAACATGCAAGCAGTGAGAGTGAGGGCTTCTTGAACAGGAGGAGGTCAGAACAGCGGTGTTCGATAAACGAATCTAGTCACCCTCAGGGGTTGTGCAGTAATGTGTTGAGTAGTAACGTTGATATCAGGCTGACGCAGGGAACTTGCCATCGACGCCGCGACTCAATTGCTCATGGCATGTCGCTTGCCAAATCGCTTATTTTCCCGGCGCGCCCAGGTAGGGCCGTTGGTCAGGGTCCTGAATCAGGATATGTCGGATAAACGGAACATGAACGGTGTTCGGATTCTAAGTGCAGATTGTACAGTACGTACTAGTAGCCGTGTAATAGGATTTCTCAGGCCATAGCGGGGTTCTGATACATCATGTTATTCTCCGGAGAGACTGGCATTCAAACATGAAAGCCTCTCGTGGTAGATGCTAAGCGATGCATCATTTGATGACACACGGCGTTACGTAGTGCGTCTTCGCGCTCGTTGCTGCTCGTCGTTCTGCCGCCCTGACGATGACGTGTGGCTGTGCGTCCCGCCCAAGTCCCGGATCCCGCCCTGCCCAAAATGGAAATTGCCTGCGTTCACCCACTGCGGACTCTGTGTGCACGAGCTCGTAGCGGCTATATACACCGTCGCACTTGATTATTTGTGGGACACGAAAGCGATAACGAACCGGGCCAGAGGATCCGCAAATGTGATCAATGCCGTGGTGCCGGTATTTATTTAGGCTTGTCCTTGTTACTCATCGATGCTCTTTGCTCTTTTCCTCCTCCGACCGCTGCACCTTTGCGGCTCTTCCACTCCTCCTCTCGGCTGGTAGCTCTACAGGACCATTCAATGCTCTCCCCCCTTGTTTTACCCCACGGATGGCTTCTTCTGTCCCCTTTCTGGCCTTGTAGACTGACAATACTCGAGCGCCGTCCTGCTGCTTCCGATCTTGTTCCGACCCCATTTGTTGGCTCCCTGAGGTACTGTGGCATGTCATTACTCTTCTCCCGCGGTATACCTGTGCCCTGTGTCCATCTTTGGGCTCGTCTTGCCGCCGCGTGTCCCGATCGGTCCGCCCTGTCCGCCGCGGTATTCGCTGCTTGCGGCGTCCTCCGGGGTCTTCCGAGTCCGACGACTTCTGTGGTGATGAACCGTCATCCCATATGCGCGCCTTTTGGATGTCGCTTGCGCCTGCGGCGGCACGCTCGCACTGGTTTCTGGTTTCTGGTTTGCTGATATGCTCCATGCCGCCCCTTGCGATGTTATCACCCTACTCGCGGACTCACTAACGCAACCACGCCCCTTTTAGTTCATTTCCCACGCCGTTTTGTGACCCCGCCTCTTTCCCGCCTCGGTCCCGCCTCGTTCTGATTTCTCACCAGAAAGATGTCGTTACAGATCCAATGGTACTCCGCGGTCCCTATAGCCAGCTCAGAATCAATTGTCGCGTAATTTGGAAGGTGGGCGACGGCATACAAGGTGGAGCCAAACCGAAAGCAGCGAGCATTGACCAGAAAGCGGGGGGACTAGCGCTGTCGGCGTCGAGATCCCCGGAGTTTGAACTTTGAACAGGCGAGATGAGTGTATATCTTCACACTTCGCCTTGCAGATTAATGCCGGGTCGGGAAACCAAGGAATGATGACTACGTTATGCTGTGAAATGTGAGAGTGTCCAAAGCCAAAGGATGCAGGATGCCATTGCGGTCGGGCAGGACCGTAATTGTACGGTAAGCCCGAATTAGAAATCCACGTGCCTGAGTTTGGCTGTCTTGTCGAAGGCAAGGAGATCTCATCAAGGCAACTTCAAGGTTGAATATTAACGTTCAATCTTCTTTGGACGAATCGCTCGATGTTGAGTAACGCGTGTTTAGTAATGAGAACGCCAATGAGTTAAGCAGTCGGGACGTCCGGAGAAATCGGACAGGTTCGAATGACTCAATGACCACCGTGAACGCGAGTAAAGTATCTACATACTCGGTTGGGATCCCCGGTGTCCAAGGCGCGCATCTGCCCAGCGCACCATCGTGTCCCGCCGTCTATAAGAACGCAGACAGTACGAGCACAGCAAGGAGCAGCCCGGCGGGGGGCCCCAAGAGACCTGCACCGCTGTGTGGCGCCACTGAGGCAAAGTCACCGGCGACTGCAACCGAGGTGACCCCGACGACGGTGCTGTTCAAGGTCGCTGCAAAATCCAACGGTCAGTGACATTGGGTGGTGTTTCCTAGCACCACGTACCAGTGAAATTTGCGCCGCAAATGTCTTGCAGAGGCTGGAAGTTGCTGTCTCCCGCCTTCACGGCGAGCTGGTATTGCGCCTTCGTACATTCGTTGCACGTGGCTGCCAACGGTGACGCCGATAGGAGGAGGCCAAGCAGCATCTCGGAGGGCTCAGCGGCTTGACTCTGGGTCCCGTTCACTGAGAAGGCCTCCACTGTGCAGAACTTGCTGGTGACTGTACTGTGGATGTATTAGCATCGAACACGGAACTTGAGCAGTCGGCGCGAACTCACTCTTTCAAACACATTGTATCACGAATAAGACCGAAATTGGTCGCGTTGTTGATACCGATGTCACCGCACCCCGCGGTGAGGTTGCTCGCAATGTTGTTGAGCGTATCTTGGCTGTTTTTTGTTTGTTTCAAAATCAAGCGGGAAGGTAAATGGTGCAAAACATACCTGCACGACCCCACCGCGCAAAATTGGGTGAGCCAATTGTCAGCCGCGTTGCCAATATCGGCCAAGGAGAAATTCGCATTTTTAATGCTCAGCAGAGCGAAATCCAGCAGCGCGCCGGGGGCGACACAGCTGAACGCTGCATCAGACGACCCAAGGACATTTTGGATCGCAGTCGAACAAGCGCTGGGAAAGATCCGTCATGACGAGAAACGAAATGTGGTTCGAAAGACTCACGAGAGCTCGGTACGAGGAATGCGAGCAGCATTGACGGCCGTCAGCGCAGCTGCAACCGTCAGTGCAAAGGCAGCGAATGTCATCATGATTATCGACCAGGATACAGGAACTTGAATTCAAATGAGGGTTGAACAGAAGATCGGGAAGGAGAATGCAGGCAAAACAAAAAGGCGGGCGCAAAAAAAGAAGAGGAAAGGACTGACGAAAGAGAGGGACAGGCTATGGCCTTTTAAGACTAGATTTGCGCCCTTGATGTATTTCCCTTTCGGCGCGCGGTGTCACTGCTGCATGAGCTGTGTTGATCGTACTCCCGCACTTTGAGCCATGTCCATCATAAATCTGTGATACCGGCCAGATTCTGACTCTGAATGAGTCCGAGTAACGTGCAATACGATACTTATACCATACAAAATCGCGAGGCAGGCTGTACAATGCACCCTTCTTGGCGGTGAGGATGTATTTTGAAGTTGAATTCCGCTGGCAGTCAAACCGGTGTGATCCCGCGCCGACCGTCGGCAATTAGGTATGTACGCCACAGGGGTGGAAGGAGAGACGCACTTGACCCGTCGGAAGGTTTGTATTCGGGATGGCTTCTCGAGCGTACGAAGTTCACTAGATTTCAACCTATTCCAGCTTTGATGGTGCGTGGATACAGATCCTGAGCTTTATTCCGAATGAGCACACAGCGTTCGTGAAGAAACGCCGCACCTCTTCCGTAACGGCGTAAACTAACGCTCGTCCGTCATGGCAACAATAAAGGCGAAACCAGATACTAATCACTGCAGCTTTGATGCAACTCATTGTGCGAGTTCATCCACGCACCACGAAAAATCTTGGTCCTGGGCGACATCTACGTCCATCAGGAGGGTCTAGGGCCCGAAAGCCCATTGTCCATTCGATGAAGTGTAGCGGTGTTCCACGCGGTGGGGATCAGGGGGGGTAAGTTTCCACGGGACAAGAGGCTGAACAGTAGGGAGCCCATGTATTTTGAGGAAGGCAGCCTCCCATTGCGTATCGGATTTGACGGCGGGGCCCTGTATTACTCTGTATTACGATTGCTCAGCGTGAAAGGGAGAATGTTCGCCATGGCAAGAAGGCTTCCAGAGATGGAGTAGTATGGCAGGCGCGAGGCGCGAGGGCTTGACTGTCCCATGAGCATATACGTGAGGGACGTGGTAAAGATAGATCTATAGAAGAAAAAATGGCTGTGCTGCAGTGCTGTGCTGATCTGATCTCGGCATCGAAAAGATCCGACTGCGCCGAATCATGAATGGTTCAATTTTTCGCAAGGGTCAAAGCGAGACTGGTATCTCTTCAAGCCAGCCTATGTAACTGAGAATATTTCAGTTACTCTCTTGCTGGCTGTAAATGGAAGGAGGTCAACGGAGGACCAAGGGCCGGTAGATCTTCACACTGGCCGTCGAGAGAGGTGATACGACACATCCCACTCACAACCTCCTTCAGAGCAGGCTCTCTGTAACGCTTTTGAACTCATCATCGAACAAAGATATCCCTCAACTACCCCCCACAGTGGTCCCACGACTCACGACTCCACGAGTAGTGCGACGCGTGCACAAGCTCGACCATGGCGTTATTCGTCTGGGAGTAGGTTCAATGAAGTCTGAAATGCAACTGCAGTCTGGGCCTGATCGTCAAGCAGCAAATGATCGTTCCCGAGCCGCGTTTCGGACAGCTTATGACCGGAATGGTTCAAAAACAGGTTGAAACGCATAGTCAGCAGCTGAGCCACCCACCCGAGTTATGCGCACCCAGATGTTTTGCGTACCACCGGTACACGTGCGTTCTTTCTCCGTTCTCCTGCCCTGTTTCTTTTTCGGGCCGTGGGCGTTAGCGTGCCTAATTTGGACCTTGTCGATCCCGATCAGATAATCAGTCAATCCGGACCACCACTCTTTCTCTTGCACCACCACCAGCTGCGGTATCCTGCGGTAAGTATGCAGCGCTTGTTTGACGAGCGAATTGATACACTCATGCACGAGCCACCAGCCAACCGAGTTAGCCGACGCCGCCTCAAGTGGCGAACGGCAACCAGCACAGCCCACACGGCGGATTCGCTCACCCTATATGACTCATCCCGCATTTCGTCGGTGCGCAGTAGCGTTTGAGCGTATCATCCTCACCCAACCTCACCGAAACCGCAGTTTCTGGCGACGCACTCCTGACATGGTTAAATACCCCAGGGTGTTCTCCCGCTTCCTCCATTCAACTTCTCCGCCTTGCCTCTTGATCCAGCTTCTTCTTTTCAAAACTCGCCGTTCAACTCATTCTCCCGATGTCTAATACTACAGGTGTGTCATGGACGAACCATCACTTCTAGACCATGTCTCAAACATACCTCATCTAGCGTTACCGGCCCTGCAGCAAACCGCCTATGGATACGTGCCTCACGAAGGTGTAGCAATTCTATTCCTGACGCTATTCGGAATCAGCACTCGTAAGCCTTGAGCTCCCCCACGCGCTTGATATTTGGTTGACATTCGCTCCAGTCCTTCACGCAGTCCAAGCAACGTACTTCCGCATGTGGTGGTTATTCCCTACGGCCTGCCTTTGCGGAGTTGGCGAGCTCATAGGCTGGAGTGGCCGCCTCTGGAGCAGCTTCTCACCCCGTGCCGGCGATCCCTACATGATGCAGTAAGTTGAAGTCACAGCCGTGCTGCATACTGTCCTTATGATATTCACAAGGATCACAACAACAATCATTGCGCCAACGCCACTCATCGCTGTCAATTTCATACTCCTTTCACGCATTATCGCTCGCCTGGGCCCTGCGTACTCGCGCCTGACACCGAAAGCGTACACCCGCATTTTCCTCACCTGCGACATAATCGCTCTCAGTGCGTCTCGCTCCTAAGCATCCTCGCTCATCATTCTTATCTTTCTTTCTCTACAGTCGTGCAAGGTGGTGGTGGAGGCATCGCTGCCTCGTCACACAAGATCTCGTCCCAGCAGCTGGGCGGCAACATCATGCTCGCCGGGATCGTCTTCCAATTCGTCGCTATCTGCGTGTACACCGCATGCGGCGTCGATTTCCTGCGGCGCCACGCCGCTAACAAGCCCGTCCGCGCGCTCATCGCATCCACGGAACGCGGGGTTCTCGACACGCGGTTGCGCCTCATGATCAGCGCAATAGGGTTCTCCACCCTGGTGCTCTTCATCCGCTCCATATACCGCATCGTCGAGCTTGCCGATGGCTGGACGGGGCGGGTCATCACGACGGAGGTGTACTTCAGTACGTCGCTGCCATTCTGACCTAATGAGGCACTGTTGATATTGAACCTCCCGGCAGATGTCCTCGACGGCGGCATGGTGACGCTCGCGATATTCACAATGAACATCGCGCACCCGGGGCTCCTCCTCGGCTCTGAGAAAGACAATGAAAAGGACAGGGAGCACATGTTGATG
Source organism: Mycena vitilis (assembly GCA_029203975.1). Taxonomy (NCBI): domain Eukaryota; kingdom Fungi; phylum Basidiomycota; class Agaricomycetes; order Agaricales; family Mycenaceae; genus Mycena; species Mycena vitilis. The sequence goes on from JARGYF010000110.1 coordinate 23,129, forward strand.
AAGCAGCTGCCGGACAGCTCGAGAACCTCTCTCGTGTAACTCCGACTACCGCTTTCTGTGTGCAGGATTATTTATTATCTTACTTTATCCAAATTCTGGGGCATCCAGATCACGGATTCGAGTAAACCTGCTCCCGCGTCAGAAGGCCACAGAAAGACGGTGCATCCTCCGAACCACGCACATGATGAGTGCAATACAAATTGTTGGATATCAGGCAGCCTTGAAACTAGATACGCAACTCGTGGCCACATCTTGAGCAAAAGTTAAGAAGTCAGCTCTGTTGTTCACGGGCCGCCATCCCAGTGCGCGCGCTCTGTTTGCGCTGCATTTCGCATTAGATCCAATCAAAGGCCCCTACAATTTGTTAGATGATTCGCAACTTTAGGTGTTGAACAGGGCACAAACAATTCCGCCGAAAAATCTCTTCATCTCCTCCTCGTCGAATGGCGTTGGAATAGCACTCTTTCCTTTCCCGTGCTCGAACTGGATGCGCGCGACGATCTCATAAACTTCGCTCAGCTCGTGGAGCCCGTTTTCGGCAAAGTATAGCCCCAGGCGCCCGTGGCCGAGGGCAGCGTCCCCCACAGCCGCATCGAAGATCATGATGAAGAGGTCCGCAACTTTATACATGCGAATTAGCCAGTGACGCCGTATGGGGGAAGCCAATACGCACGGTCATACACTTCGACGTTATACCAGATGTTCTTACCCTCGCCGACGCTACCTCCTTGACCTCGGGCAAGGGACGCCCCAATGATCAGCGGCATCAAGCCCGTGTGCTCCTTTTGAATTCCGGCCTCCACCAACGGCCCCTTTGCCAAGCCGTAGACGGTGGTTGGAAGCACGATATAGCTTTTGATGTAGCCTGTTACTTGTCATCAGCGACCCGCCGATGTAGTATCTGTCTATGAGGTTGGGACTTACCCGTGTCGTCTGCAGCTAAAATCTCAAGGTCCACCGGACGGTGTAGTTGTGTTGGGACGATAGTCGCCATTTGAGCCACATCCGAATCGTCGTATATAGGTGAATTTGGGTGCCTGCCGAACACCGTGAAATCAGCGACCGCACCTAAGAGCGGCGAATCAGTATCAGAGCGATATTTCGTCGCGTCGGGACCAAGCATTACCAACACCAGACTGCGAAGAATCACTGAGATGGGTGGTGCGATGACAATGCAATCAAAGAAACTGACGACGTGAATGTATGTGGTTGGTTTTTTGGTTGCCTCGAATCGAGCCTTGGCCCCCGCCAAAATTGCTTGCTCGGCAGGCTTATTGGTACTATCCGCCTACAATCGTAACCAGCACAAATCAGGCTTGTGGGTGATAGCGGGTGATAGCAATAGCACGGACGAGGGTAAATACCACATCGGCATCTCTGGCCAATGCGGTTAGCAGATTGAAGTCGGTGGCCAGATCGCCAACGATCGCGGTCACCCCGAAAGTCCTGAGCTTTTCTGCTTTGCTGGGGTCTCTCACAAATACGGAGATCTTGAACCCAGTCGCGCGGGGATGAGCAAGAAGCTTTTGCAGCACGCATCCGCCGATGTATCCTGCTCCACGCATGAGAGATTCAACGCAAGATTGTTTGAGGCCCAGGGGGCTTACCGGTGGCACCAAAGAGCAATATAATTTGTTGCGAGGCGGACATGGTGGCAGGTTCGATTGTCGCCCACGAGCTCGGTGGGGGTTTTCTTTGGCTGGCTGATCCTTACACGGAGCCCGTGTACAGCTGTAAGAGCTTCTGATGTGATTCCGATCGTAACTAGTTAACTGCGGGACTGCCTCGATAAAGCCGTTAGTGCGGGAGAACGAGCAGAGAAGGAATTGGGACTTCGATTTAATCGCAAGTATGATCATTCCGCTTGCGCTCCACCCGCAGTGCCTTCCACTTTTTTTTTTCTCGGCTTGTCATTCGAAGTTTTTACAGCGTGTTTGCTGTCGGCTTGGTTGTGGCTTGGCGTTTTGTTAATTCTGTATATTGCCAAATTTACCGCCGAGTCCCGACGCGTCGTTGAGTCGGAGAAAATAGCTGTCATCGAAAATTCGAATCTGCGCTTCCAGTGCAGAGCGGATGAATATCAAACATCTGGTCCCATTCCCGACCACGTAGGAAATCGATTCGATCTCTATCAAGGGCGGGAACAAGCCCGGAGCACAATCTATTTCAAGTCCACACTGTAGCGCCCCACACTGCTGCTTTTATAGCGATTCGCTATACTGCATCAAGCTACCCCCCCCCCCTACTGTTCTAACACCTCTCGATGGATGTGCAGCTACTGTGAGCATCGTTCTTGCGTTCTGAATTAAGCTAACGTGCTTGTCTCAGTGCCGGTCCGATTGTGCGGAAAATTATGTTTCGACTCTTCATCCTTGCTGAGTTCTTTAGCTTTTTGGGACACAGTTTAACTGGGGCCTTCTAGGGCTGCTCAGCCTTCAAGTGTGTAAGTGGTCAAATCTCGAACTCCGGGTCGTTTCGTTGTTTGATCTCCGGTAGACTTCTTCCACATCTCCTTCCCCAAGGAATCCGTCGGAATCAAGGGTCTCGGTGAGCGTCTACACACATCCTTGTACCGGCAAATAAATTCTGGCCATCCCAAGTTTACACGCTGTTCTCCCTTGATTTGATTCAAACCGGATTTGCAACGCACTTTGCGTACGAAGTACTGGTGGGGTGCTGGGGTGACCCTGCGGTGTTCGTGAGCTTCCCGTGGACGAGCTGTACCATTGCCATAATGGCCGGCCTTGGTGAGGACGGTAGCCTGTATCTATCGGTTTCCTGGCTCACTGCAGAGACAGTGTCCGCCATCGTACAAATTTTCTTTGCGTGGTGGGTTCCTCTATGTTGGATCCTCGCTCGGTACTGAGGAATGACCTAGGCGCATCAATACTCTTAAAGGCAATGTCCTTTTGGTTAGAGTCATTTCATGGCTCATAGTGTTGGTAAGATTTACCTCTTCCTCGATGTTTCATAAATCCACATGGTCTTCGCAGGCGGCCTTGATGCAAAGTTTAAGCGCAATCGTGAATGGCATCCGTTTCCAGTTACAGCCCGCGAGCGGGGCCGGAACGCAGCAACAGCTTGAGATTGGCGTAAAGGTGAGTAAATCTTCGATGTACGATTCAACCGGCTCATTCATAATCGCCTTCATACGAGATTTGGCTCATTGGGAGTTTTGTATGTGATATTCTCATTGCGGCGACCATGATCACTTCTCTTTGTCAACCTCCCAGTGCGATCTGACGGTGAGGTTGAATAGCTGTCACAAATTCGTGCAAGTACTCCGTGGAAGACCACCGATTCTCTCATCACAAAACTTATCTACCACACCATTGAGACCGGAGCCATTACCGCAATTACGGCGGGCATCGAACTTGCTCTCTTTCTCGCATACCCAAGCACGACCTTGGACATTGCACCGTGAGTGAATCACGCGATGGCTCTGAAATTCTGGTGTTGAATGATCATACTTTGGTGCGTTCCTTCTCGGAAAGCTGTGAGTACTTAGTGTTGCAGCTGCATGACGCTCTCGACGGACTGAACTTCGAGGTACTCTAACGTTGTTTTGGCGACACTGAACGCAAGGGCTAGGTATCCGAGCATGATGTCGGATAGTGGGAGTGTCTCCAACATCGGCATCGTTGCGGCTGAGAGCCATCAGCTACGTCTGCGTGCAAACAACCAATCGACGGATAATTTCGACAACGACATGGCACGGAAGGGTCGAATCAGTGCTGCCGCCCAGGTTCGCGTTGATGGTGGGAGCTTGAAGAATAATATGAAGTGCGGCTGATCAGCGTTTCTTTCAGTTTGACATGTTACATCCCCTCGGCACGTCCACAATGCATCCATGAGAATAATATCTCTATGATCTATCTCAAGTTCAAGAATTACATTGTTTACCTGTGCCTCCTTGCCCTCTACGGGATCTTCATATGTGCCACACACCATTTGGCTCAAAAAAAATGTACATCATTTGATTCAGCACAGCAGCCCAACGACCTTTCTAATCAGACGCTGGTGGAGTCGGAGGAGCTCATTATCAGCCACCGATCTAAGAGGCGCCGTGAGTAATGGTGAAGGACGTGGAAGCACCGTGCTGGGCGAAGGCGGTAGGACACCTCGCGGTCTCGCGCAAGAAGGCAGAGTAACTCCAGCGATGGAGTCTCATCAGATAGGTTATGATTCATGGTTAGTCCCTGTTTAGTAAACAAACGCTGCAATATTTTGTTGCTCGTACCTCGCATGCTGTAATCAGTGACGACGACGGTACCTACAATACGGTGAGGCTTGCTCCGAATTTTGTGAGTTCTCGCCGATCCCTGCAGAAGACTATATATCCCCACTGATCATAGAGAACGTTTGACGCGTTGCTTGTCCATGTTACTTCATCATCAAGTGCGTGACTAGTCACGTGGACGCTCCTCTTTCACCACGATCACCATAATGTCCACATCGATTTGCTCAGGGGACCGGTTCGTTCTTGGGGGCGGTCCTACGGTGCTGGTCCGAGGAGCCCCACTTACTTGCTGCTGAAATGTATGGTCCTGGTTTTCAAGTCTGATGGAATTCTGCCTCCGCAAAAAAAATCGTCTCTCTGTGTCTCAGATCAACATCCACGGGGGGCATTATTCGGTCGGGGACCCTATCTTCCCCTGACTTGCGCTCTTCTTCCTTTACCACCATCTTCACTTTTTTCGACCCTCCAATCTTTCTTGCACAACATGCTTGCTTTCCAATCTACCACCCTCCCTGCTCAGTGGATGGACAGCCCCCTCCTCCCTGCGGCATCCGCGTTCGATCCTGCTTTCCACTTCGACCACCCTTCGCTTTCGCCTTTTCTTGACGCTGGACGTCCAGTTTTTGAGCCTCCGAGCATCGATTCTATCTACTATCCCGTCCTCCCATTGGACGGCGAAGGGGTCTATCGATCCCCAAAAGCTGCTTTCAGGAAACAAGTCGTGAGTTTCCCCTATCTTCCTCGCCGCTCCCAGCTGAATCGTCCTATAGGCCGCGAATAAGGCTGACCCGCGATGGAAGCACGCAGGCATCGGTCTGGGACTCGGCCTCACCGGCACAACCACGCATGCGGGCGTCCTCCAGTGGTCATATGTCCAGAGTCGCCCCCCGCACTTCCTCGGCCGACCCGAAACTGAATCCCAGAAGCCTGCAGTACCGCCTGCACCCGTCGTGCCCGACACATTTGAAGCCCCCGCATCGTCGCTTTGGGCCGCACTCACCGAGTTCTTTGACACTCTCTCCGGAATTGAATCGCCCACGCCTGATACTGCAGCGGGCGAGAATGCGCAAAACTCCTTGCAAGACTCCATTATTATTCCGACGATTTCTACACCGCCGGCGGCGGATACCATGCGCACCGTCTCTCTCATTGTCTCCGCTATCGACGACAGTACCATCTCTCCCGTCTCGGTTCCGGCGCTTCCGCAGTCTTCTGTCTCTGTCTCTCCGCTCCCATTGCCCGCGTCTCCATGCGCACAACATCGGTTTGCGCACCACCTCTCTCCCATCGGCCTTGTCGTCTCTTCTGTCCCGGTTCTGGCGCTTCCGCCGTCGTCTGTCTCTGCCTCTCCGCCCCTGCAGCGCGCGGCTCTATTCGCACCACATCTCTCTCCGCGTCAAGTCTCTCCCGTACCCGAAGCGGTACAAGAAATACAACCGAACCTGCGCGTATCTTTCGCGCCATCGAACCCGAAATATAGTCCGTCCGAGCGCCCAGCTTGGTTTGCTCACGAGGAGGCCCGTGCGACAGAACTTGCGCGCCGCTTCCACATTGGACGTGGAGTGACCTCTCTAGACCGGCGGCGCGCGCGTTGTGCGGCGGTGGAGGAACAGCTAGCAGTCACGGCGCTGCGGCGCGCGGAGGAGGAGACGCGTGCGGAGGAGCGCGCGCGTGTAGTGGTGTCTGCGGTGGCGGGGCGGAAGCCCAGATTTACGCTTTGTGGTCTTTCATATGATATGGTTATTCGGCAGCAGAGGAGGCGCATGGAGGGGGAGCAGGCTCGGGAGGCGCAGCGCACGAGATGGTTGGCGAGGGAGGAGGAGTTGGCGGAGGCGGAGCGCGCGCTGGAAGCGTCGCTGGAGATTTGATTCACGGGCACAGACTTGCAGGCAGAAAATTAGAAATACTCTGATAGTGTACGGTCTGGTACCTGACGGACATTGGTCGAAAATCCAGAATAAATACCTGCAACATCCATTAATATCTTGAATGCTTCTCACTGCCCTCGCCCTCGAGGAGGAATGTCGAGTTTCCTGATTTTGAGACGAATGGGGGAATACCTCAATCTTTTGATGTCATTCTTACTTCTGAAGGCGAAGTAAAGAATATTGAATTCCGCGAGTCCAAGAGATCAGATTTAATCGCAAAGCTCGTCCGCGAGGGGGCACAGTTCTATAGCCTCTCCTTCTGTTATACCCCAGTTGCACTAATACCCACTTCCCGGAGAGCATTATCGGTTGGCTCAAGGGTGGTTGAGTCGGAACAGCCGAATGATCTGGAGAAAGCCCATTCCAGTGAGAGATATCCCAGAGTTGCTCTCCGGCATGAAGTGCAAGCTCAGCAGATTCAGCCTTCCGTCATATGGAGGGAGGAGAATATTATATTAGTCTGCTAGCAGTAAAAAGATCAAATAGGACCAAAAGCCATTCGGTCCGTCCGACTCTACACCACCCTTCCCCTCCTCGACATCCACATCCACAACGCCTCCTTTTGGCCCGCCTTCACCTTCACCTCCACTCGCCGTGGCACCCACACCCGCACCCAACCCGCCCGTACTCAAACTCATCGGCACATCCCCACTCCCCGTCCCCCACTTGCTCTCTCTCCCACTCCCCATCTCGAACACCAGCGTCCCGCCCTCGCTGAAGAAACTATGTGCGATCCAGTTCTTCGTGTACGGCGCACCGTTCAAGGTTGCGGATTGGATATACCTGTTGGCGGGGGCGAAGTTGTTGCAGATGATGGTGGCGAGGGCACCAGTTGCGTCGTTGCGGATGGTGATTTTGGGGAAGTACGGGCTGTTGAGGAGGTAGGTGTCTTGGCCTGCGACGGGGAAGAAGCCTGTGTACGGGGTTGGTGAGTATTGGTTCGGCAGGAGGAAAGACAAGACGCACCGAGATGACTCCACACGGCATACGCACCCATGGAGCCTGAGTCGTCGTTTCCCGGCAGTCCATTCAACCTAGAGCCGAATGTATTGGTGTCAGATCAACGCGAATGCCAGAAACCGCGGGACGTACGAGTTATTGTACCACATCGCAACAGTTGCGTCCACCCTGTCGACCGTCTTAACCGGCTGCCCGACATAGTTGTACAAGTACGTTGGCACTGCACAATCATCAGCCGTCGAATACACAGGGATGTAAAGAGAAAAACGCACGGAACCCAGGCTCATCGCCCATATCCTGGACGACCACAGCGTTTAACATCGATTTAATCACGATGAAAGAGATTGAACTTACATGGAACCCCGCGCTGAAGAACTTGTCCAGCCGCGCACTGTCTCGATCATCAACAATATTTCTTGTCTTCGAATTACAGAAAAATGCAGCGCACCTGAACGTCTCAGGCCCACCCATGACTTCAACGAGCGCAGCCATATCGTGCGGGACATAGAAGCTGTACTCCCACGACGACGCCTCGTAGAATTCGCCGCCGCCGCCGCCCTACATTCCAAATTAGCACTACTCCAACTCAGACGAGAATTGTAAGCGGAGAACAGCACAAATCGAGACGAAGCCAAAGTGCGAGACGAAGCCAAAGCGAGACGAAGCCAAAGTGTGAAGGGAAGGAGGGAGAACAAAGAACGCACCAAAAAACAATCATTATGCCCATACACCGGACTGCAGTGGTCCGGCCTAAACACTCCATCGTGGTCATACCGCCCGTCGAGGAACCAGCTCCCGTCCCCCGCGCGCGGCTGCACGAAGCCGCTGAAGCCCTCGTGCGTGGCGTTTGGGTTCCAGATGTTCGCCCAGTCGTGCGAGGCGGCGAAGTATTCGGCGGCGAGGGAGGCGAGGGTGACGTTGGTTGATGAGGAGTGGGGCGGGGATGAGGATGAGTTGGCGAGACCCTGTGCGACGAGGGCGATGGAGAAATCGTTGTATGCGTATTCGAGCAGACGGGATGCACTCCTACACACCGGCGATTATTTTATGAACACAGCGACAGAAGAAATTAGCGCACCGTGTGTTCGGCCCAGGACTCCTCGGATGGTCCTCATCACCGGCAGGCACGAACCCAAGCTTCTTCCTGTAAAAACAGTCAGCACCTCAGCTCAGCAAGTTCCAGGAGAGCAGAGGGATCCTCGTACCTCGAATTCACACCCCCGCGCCCCTGCACCTCGAAATCCCCCATCTCCGTCGCGTCTTTCAGCATCGCCACCAGCGCCGTGTCCCAGTCAATCGATTGACCGTGTTGAGAGTATGAAGGGCCGAGGCCGATGCCTTTAACATAGCCATCGGAGAGGAGGGAGTCGGCGTTTGAGCTGTGAGAGGGAAGAGGTTAGTGGGGCGGTGAATATTCGAGCAGTTGAATGAGAAAGGGAATGACTGCGAGGCTTGTGGAGCAAACAAGGTTCAGCGGAGCCCCACGCCTCGCCCGGCGCCGAAGCAACTACGACGCAGCACGGGAAACAGGAAAGCCGCTCCGTCGTATGGCTTCGCCAGAGCCATGGTAGCAACGCCATACTCGCTTCTGCAGTGGAATGAACTGCTGCTTGCTCGGCGAAAACAAACTCCCCGGCGAGGGAAAAGCTCTCGCGCCTCCACCCACCACGCCAGAAATAAATTCACGCACCCGCCCTGCGTAAACCCTTTATTCGTCGACATCCGACAATCAGGTAACCAGCCGGTGTGCTTGTAGATCCCGAGCACGGCGCGCAGGATCTCGGCCTGCGCGCGTGGGGCGGTGAGTGCGTAGAGCGGGTGGACGGTGCGGAATGTGTCCCTGGGAGAAGAAAACGGGGTTAGTTGGGGGGATGGAGGAGACGAGATAATATGGGAGGAAGGGGGGGCGAGAAAACGCCCTCATGAAGGGAGGAAAAGGAGCGCACGAAAAAAGGGAGAGAGAAAACTGAGGGAATGGGGGATGGAGACATCTGAACTACGAAGAAGAACCCCGATGAACGAGGGGAAAGGGCAGGAGAGGAAATCTCAGGAACAACGAGCGAGGGACGGGATGGTTCAAGCAGGAAGCGGGAAGCGGGAAACGAGGAGCGGGGGCGGGGTGTATGTGAAGCCGAAAGGTAAAAAGACAAGGGGAGAAACAAAGCGAAGAAACAACGCAGGAGGATACTCCGTATCGCTTCCTGGGCGTCCGGAAAAAATGGACGAAAGAAACCACGCACCAAATACAATAAAAACTATCCCAATACCCCTCTCCCCCTCCCCCTCCCTCCTCTTCGTCGTCCCAGAGCGGATTATCCCCCGTAACATTCGTGGGCGCGATATACGCGCGGTAGAGCGAGGTCCAGAAGAGCTCGAGGGTCGCGTTTGGGGATTTCGTTGGAGTGCTTGGGCGGGCGGGAGGGGTAGGGGGAGGGGAGACGGATATTGTGTTCAACACGCTATTCCATTTTGCTCTAGGATTTAGTTAGCGAGGGCGGGAAGGGGAAAGAGAAGGAAGAACGAAGAACGAAGACGGAGGGGAGAGTGAACGGGAAGAGGATGGGGAGAATGGTGATGGGTTAACGGTGGCTAAGGGCAAAAAAACCGATGACGCGGAGGTGCTTCAAAAGGACGCACTAGGTGAAACTACGAAGAGAAAAATGGGCGTGGGGGGTAAACGGCAGGCAAGTGAAAAAGAGAGTAGGTATGCGCGACGTGGCGATATACGTGGACGAGGAAAGGGGACGGTCGAGGTAAGTATCAATGCCCGGAACGATTATGAGGTGAGAGGAGAGAGGGGGGTGGATAGGTGAATGCATCGAAGCCGCGGGAGCTCGGGGGAAGGGGAAAGAAACCCAGTCCCGATATATGCGCGAAGCAAAGACGAAACGCGCACCTGGCATCGCGCTTAACCCTCTCAAACGCCTCTTCTCCCTCCTTTCCCTCGTTCCCGAATTCAGGCACCTCCTCCTCCGCATACGCACATGCCTTCTCCGTGCTCGTCCACGACACACCTATGCGCACCTCGAGCGTCGACTCGCCCCCGACTCCCTCGGTCCCAGTGGTACCTTTGGAAGGCGGCGCATGCGCAGCGTTGGAAGAGGATGAGGAGACGGGGAACGAGAGTAAGACGCCCGCGGGGCCCGTGCCCGCTGCGATTTGCGTGTCGTACAAAACTTCCTCTTTCCCTCCTTGAGTTGACGAAGAGGCAGAGCTGGTGTTGAGAGCCAAGAACGCGGCGTCTCGTCCCTGTTTGTAGAAATACTGCGCCTCCCCTCCCTGCCCCTCTGTACCAGAGGAGGAAGCAGACGACAAGCCCGGCGCATCAAGGCAGAAAAACACGCCGTACGTGCCCTGTCCAAAAGACGGGATCCAGCGGCCGGAGCCGTTTACCCTCGTGTGCCCGCCTTTGCCTTTGCCATTTCCTTCACCACCCGAATGCGTAGAGACACGCACACCACCCCCGCCCTGATACCGCATCGCCAAATCGCTCGTCACATCGACGAGCAGCATCATACGCTCCGTCCCAGCAGGGTACGTGAAGCGATGCAGCGCCGTGTGGGGCGTCACTGTCACTTCGGCGTGCACGCCGTTGGAGAGGGGGATGCCGACTTTACACCCCCAGGGATCAGCACATAGCAAGAAGTGCGAGAACTAAGAGGCACTTACAATACCCGGGCTCCGCGCTGGGCTCCCCATGGCCCAGCGCGCGTTTCTCCCGGTCCACGGTGCATTTCGCCAGGTCGTTACCAGCACACTCGCCGCTCGTGAGCGGGAGGAGCTGGAAATGGCCCAGGGAGGAGGAGCCGCCTGTGCCGTCGTCGTGTCTACACCCCACGTATATTATCATCACAAATCAATAAGTATGTTGCCACACCAAAGAAAGGAGGAAGTAGGAACGAAACGCACAGCTGCGAAATACCCGTAATGGGCGACCCGTCGCTGACATACCCCGCCTGATTATCGCCAGACCGACTGTCCGCGCCCGCTTTGACGCTTCCCCAGGGGAGTGTGGCGCCCGCAAAGGCGTGCCCGCCGTTGCTCGTCCCGATGAAGGGGTTTACCCATTGTGCTGGGTCTGTGTCTGTGTCGGCTTTGTGTGCATATGTGGGTGCTTGCGCGCGGGCGAGTAAAGGGGGGAGCAAGAAGAAGAGAGCGGGGAGGGAGAGGTAGGATTTCATCGCTGCATAGGTTTGTGGGTCGAGGTGGCGACAGCGGAGGCGAAAGGGAAAGGGAAAATGCGGACATGTCAGCCCGTGCTTGGCGTGCGAGAATGTCGATTTGTAGACTTGTGGCATTGCTCCTTTAAGGCATTTGAGCCGGACTCGGCATGTTGAAACTGTGCCGTTCAACTCGGCAAGTTCAACTTGCGTTCAACCTCTTGCCTTTGCTTCGCGATCATCTATCGGTTCCGATAGCACATGCAGCCACCGAAAAGTACTCCAAAACAGACGCGAGTCAAGTACACTCGAGAAAAACACCTTCCCGCTCAGACACATGGCTCGGGCCTGAGTCGAACAGGCATCGTCCAGATAACTCTGTCACGCTGCAGCCAAATATTGTGAGTGCGGACCGTCCGCTACCGAGCCAGTTACTTCCAGTGAGCCAGGGGATACAAGTGCCCCCAACAAAGGCGAACACGGTGGAAGCTGGGGCTCGAGTGGAGGTAAAAAGTATCACTCCCGAAAGTACCGCAATTCGAAGGGAAAACGATCGGGATGGATTGGAATGATAACAACTCGGGCCTGAATTGACGAGGCACCTTCCACACCAAATCGTGATTTTCGGCCAAAGAATTGTAAATACGGACCATCCGCTACCGAGCCATTTGTCCAGTCTATGCGGGGCGCGTAGGTGACGGCGCAACAAAGTGAATGCAGCGGAACTTAGATCTCGAGTGGAGGCTCAGCGGCTGCGTCTCTCAAGCGGTGCAACCGAGAAGAAAAAAATTGGCACACAGTACCTGGACAGTGTACGACACGGGCCTGATTCGAACAGGCATCGTCCACGTCAGTTGCTGCACCCCCATGAATTGTGGATGCGGGTCATTCGCTATCGAGCCATTTGTTGCGGGGACCGAAGTCGTACAAGTACGCGAGCAACGAAGGGGCAACACAAAACCAAAGGTTGGAAGATCTGCGGTTCGCGTAACAATACATACAAGTTCTTGCGGATTCAGATCATGCGCGACTGAGCGTGTAACCAGCATTATCCAGCCGCGTAACTGTCGTGCTTATGCACCATGTCTGTCAAGCATACATTGGCATTGTACAAAAAAGCGTTATTTGCCGCGGCTACAAATGGGGCCTGAATCGAACAGACGACGTCCACATTATCCACAGCAACAAGAGTGCGCAGGATATGTGGATGGGGGCCGTCCGTCAACGAGCCAATTACCTGTATCAAAGGAGACAGGTCGACAACTTGAAGTGATGTACAGAGTGTACTAGTCCGTGGGATTTAAAGCAGAAAAGAAAAGAAAAGAAAAGGCCCCATATTCGGCTTCTACGGCTCGGCCCTGAGTGTGCCGCATACGTGGTAGGTATATTTTGGGCTCCACGTGTGGAATATTGATTCGAAGATATGCAGAGATATGCCGGTATCAAATCCTTCCACTTCAGCGACATTCAGTACGATCGTAGCAACGATAAATGGTCGCCAATTCTGGAGATGCTTGGGCATGTTCCCAAATTTACGCATGCGGCACGACCGACCTAGTCTTTTATAAACAGACGCTACAACGGCAAGCTCGTACCTCGCATGTTGTACGACCAATGGTGGTTCTCCTGCGTGTTGGGGGCCTCGCTTGGAAGATGGTCACGCTCGGCATCTTAGCACCCCCGGCTCAGTTGGCGCTGATCCCCTGTCCAGCGGAGCCTTCTTTACTGATAGAGCAGCCAGAGATGAACAACGAAAGTCTCCCAAGACTCAGAAGATCCCGGCGGCTCGTCGAAAGAATTAGTCGTTGCGGAGAGCAGAGCGCACCATCTAGCGTAGTGGAGATTCCAATCCACCAGAAACAAGTGCATTGTTTGCGCCGCGAATCGGCAATGTCCCAAATGGCGGCAGCCAGTGTCTCAAATTTGTAAGCCATTTACTTCCGACTCCTTTCGTCTGAGATATTAGTGCATCATCTCTACTCTTACTTACCACCATGGCCATGTCTTCGCCGTCGCCGTCGCCGTCGCCTGTGCGCGCCCCACCCTTCTCCCTCCTGGAATTCGGCAGCCTCGTCTCTGCTGCCCTCGACTTCCCCGAACCTCCACTCCCTCCAGCCACCCCTAATTACGGCGTCCAGGACTTGCCCACCAGGCAGCCCGGCGGAGGGCGCGTCCACGAGCTGCTCAGGAAGTTGAGCGTGCGTGCGTCTTCGGTCGTACAACGGTCCTCTCACGCGTGGCCAAATATGAGCGTGCCTTTTCGCTCTCGACGCCGTCCCTGCCGAGCCAATACGCAGCGGAGACGCAGTGCCTCCCTTCACATTTGTATCCGTGTGTTTCCTTCGTGCCGGTGCCATTGCCGTCGCCCTCCTCGGGTTCCTCTGCGACACCATCTTACTCCTCCGCCTCCTCGTCTGCATCCATCCCCTCCTCCACGTCTTGCGTGCGGCACGCGGAACCCATCGCAGCGCTCCGCACGGTTTCCGAGTCCAGAGAAAGGTCAGGCTCAGGTTCGACTGTGGCAGCGCCACGCCAAAGATGGCGCCCCTGCAGCGGCGGCAGTCCCACAGACTCTTCCCCATTCAACTCAAAAACCCGTCTCCAAAGTATCCCCACCCCTTCCCCTCCCCAGTACACTCGTTCTTCTCTCTCCCGATCAGTCACCTCAACAAAGACGAAGTGGAACACAAAGACCCAGCACACGCGCCGCCGCACCCCGCCGCATCCTCCACCCGAGCGCCCCCTCCCTGCGCCGCCTGTGCCTTCTCCGCGGTCCTTCTCTTCGTCTTGATTGATTTTTTAACGTTTCAACTCATGTACACCCCACTTTCGCACCTCTCTCACACTGGTGCAGCTGTAGCTAAATCATTTTCCACCGTGAATACTCACGTTCAAGTACAAGAATAATTGCTATGTTTCGGGATGTTCTCTGGTTGTCGGAGCCAACCAAACTATCAAGGTCGGAGATCCACTCCTTTACCTCGGCTCACACAAGCCACTGTTTAGTGTGTCTGACAGCGGAACACACGAAATGTCGATTTCCTCTAAGAATTCAATCATGTAGACAATGTGGAGGGATAGACAATTCCCAGAGCAAATCAGTCTCGGAGTCGAAAACTCGCCCGAACTTCTGACGGTATGGTTCTCAACGTAAGCCCGCTTCATTAACAAGAAAATGACTGGACGTTGCTCAGGCCCAAAGAGCTCAACTGGGTCGTAACCAACGCGTCCGCAAGGACGGCGGAGTCGCCCGCGCAGTCGGGCTGACTATGAACATAAGTCAGATAATTCATTCTTACTTATTGCTGTAAAGCGGCGACGTACTCGAAGAGGGTGCATTTGGTGCCAGGGGTTGTCAGAAGTGTGCTGGCGAACGCATCACCGAAGCGCGGAAGGTTTGAACATCCGTTTGTGACGGTTGTTGCCTGATAGCAGCCCTGGGTGACGTTCGGGAAACACAAGTTGAGGAGGTCGGCATCCGGGGTGCAGAGGAAGGATGCGACGGTGCTGAGGCCTAGGGAACTAAGCTCGATTGTGCCTGCATTATCTAGAAGGATGCCAGGGAGATTGCTCCCGACACAGCCGCGCTCCCTGGAAATATTATTATTGGGGACGGGCACCGCCCTTGATCGATCCGGCGGGTTTGTATTTGTTTGTTCTCGAATGCGTCTTTGGTTTACATGTTCTGCTCTCTACCTCTTTCCTCAGGCTCATTGGCACAACCTTTTTGCGGAGCAAAATCATTCCCGAGGACATACATTGGTGGTCCACTCATTAGATCCTCCATAATTAGCACTCACCATTGTTAGTCCTTACCAAAGGGGTATAGATATCTACCTTACGCGCCGCTTTTTCATCAGATATCGTCGTGACACTCCCCAGGTGACTTTGGATATCCCAGACTCGTTTTCCAGACCATCTCTCGGCTTGTCAATCCTTCCTGTGCTTCGAAGCCACAAAGATAATCGGTCTTTCGATAGAATTAATGCTTCAACGGGTCATCCTAACGGATGTGAGGCCCCAGGCTAGTTGGAGATACATGCAAGTATAAGCCACATATCTTGGCTAATTGCAACCACGCAACTCAGGGCATTTTTGGACCGGAAATGTTGAACGAACGAATGTGTCACAATCCGTGACGGCGGTCACGGTTCAACCCATTCATGTCGCTCCAGTCTCCGTGAGATTATTCTGAAGGTACAAAGGAGCTAGGAATGTTTTATCGAATATATTAACCGATGGTGGGAAGAGCGGAAAGCCAACCGAGTCCTTGCTGGACCGTGTACCCCCATTTACTATGCACATCGTAAAAATCTATCAGCATTTTCAATTCCACTTGAATCATTAAGGCCATTTGACAAAAGCAATAGGACTTTGGAGCCCCCAGGGCATAGTCAGAGCGGATTTGCACATTTGTCCGTTCCGCCCGAGAAATTGGCCAACCATGTTGAGAATTCGTCGTTTTCGAACGAAATGAATATAAATCATGAATCTGCTCTGACAGGGCTATAGAACTCTTAATTTAAAACTGATGTTCTCTTTTGTGGGAAGGCTGAAAGTGCGCAGGGGAAAAGCTGATAGGTTCGGAAAACTGGAACCGACGTTTATCGAGAACAAACAGATACAAACCCGCCGGATCGATCAAGGGCGGTGCCCGTCCCCATTATTATCAACCATGTCCATTTGGTGACAAATGTAAGACATACGGCGAGAGGAGGCATTCGAGGCCGGGGGCGGATAGCGAGGCGGTTTGGAAGGATTTGCTGAATAGGGGAAGATCAATGCAACCACCGTCTGCAGACGCAGCCGCTTGGAAGCAACTGTCATCCGAGAAACAGAATGTAGCGAGGCCATCGTCGCGAGGCAACTGTGGAAGTCAATTTCAACATCAAAGTCGGGAATGAAGTCAAGCGGGAACACCGACAAGGGTGCTGGTGGGACCGGCAATGGCCAATGCCGCGAAGGCGAGGTCGAGGGTAAGGAATGTGGGTTTGAACATCATGATTGGGACTGCTCAGACAATTAATATTGCAAGACAACGGCTGAAAGAGGATGGAAGCGACGAAGAGGTCTGAGGTGCTCTCTCACCCCAGGCTCTGTTTATATAGGTCCTTGATACTCATCTTTTACCATAGCCTCCGTTGATACGTCGCATAAACCGTGGATCATGATGATCGTTTTGAAGAAGTGGATGGAAGCGGGAGCGGCTAGAGCAATCGCTCAACTGGAATGCTCGGGATCAGGACACCAACTCGTCGACTGGACTGGTAGAGCCTTGTCTGAGCAGTTTTGGGTGTTGCAGTTCAATTCCATTTTTTCCCGGTGTGCCGCGCGTGGCTTTGTTGGCCGTGATGCTGCCAGTCGGCTCGCGGCACGTTGGAGTACCATTCAATCATATCATCGTGATGCAAAACCTCACGTTCGGAAGATCCATTCTGCGTCTCCTGTTCTTCAGTGGTGGGATGTTGACTGTTCCTTCTGCAATGCCACCAGTATCTTGCATGGGGACATTGTGCCGGGAGTGTGACCCTCTTGCGTGGGAGTGCTCATGCGCAATCTCCTGTGGGCAAAATCAGGTAACTTTGAGTTAAGCGCCTGTTTCCTCCTCCCGTTCAGGGCAATTCTTCCCCTCGCGGCTTGCACGCTCGCACTGATGCGCAAAGGTAACAGCGTGCCTGCTTGATCATCGCTGTCCGTCATGTTCTCATCACTTGATCAAAGTCCATCTAAATTCCATCGACAAGTGTCCGAGCCCCGGGCAACAATCCGGGACATGGGGGCCATGATGGAACATTCAACACAATGTAACAACAACCTCCTCTCAATCTTTCGGTCATTTTTCTTTCTTGATATCGGAAGTTTGATTCCATCTCGGATCAAGCCGGAACGCTAAGCGCACTCCCGACACACGTGTGTCCTGTCCGACGCTTCTCCTCCTCCGTCTTGCCTCCGTCTCTGTGTAATTCTCGCTTCGCGCGTCAACTGGTAGGTAAACTGCTGAGGCACGGACGGGACGACTATGGACTGACGCCTTGGACTGCCCGACTGCTGTCCCATCGGACGGACGGATGAGTCCATCGAGCGGCCGTCGAATCCTGAGCGATGTCGTTCCAAGTTCCCCGTCGTCTTCTCTTCGCGGAAACCTCCGGGCACTTGAGGTCCTCGGCTTATCTGGCTCTCGGATACGACGGACAAACCAAAGTGGCCGCAAATCTTCAAAACTGGCTCACGATATCAATCTGGAGTCTGGACGTGCCATATTTGCTCTGTATGCGGGCTTCCATCTTTGCGGACGCCGGTGCATCATCGGATCTCTCAATTCTGTGAAATGCTAGCCTAACTTTGGGCCAGGAACCCGCAGTCAACCGCCGCGCGGGTAGTTCCACCTTACTTGCGCGGAGGCTGAGCTCATTGCAAACCCAGGCTTGTGTCCGAGGGACGAGGTATATCGACAAATGAAATGCGCCTGTGAAGCGTTACGTTTAATGAAGCTAGAAACTCGAAACAATCTGAGCCTACGTTGGCTACCATGATCTCCGTCAAGGCACATCAAGTCGCGCGTCTACCGGCCTATAACCGGACTACTTGCTGTAGCACTGCCAGAGCGCCTCTGGAAATACAGCCCGCTGATTAGCAGTCTCCGTGGCCGCTCAATCTTCTGGAGCTTGTACAGCGCAAATACGGCTCACAAACGGGAAGGTTGGAGCGAAGTCGTTACTATTTTAACTGCAGTGGCGGCTGACAACCGGCGGACGGGGTGTACCCAGGAATGTTCGACGTGTGCGTGTGAACGGCGACTGAATACTTAACCGCTCTGGCACTCTCCGGGTCGTGAATTGTGATCCCCATCTACTCGCCCACTATGGACGCCCGCTCCAATGCCTCTAGTAGCAAGGAGCAGCACACCTATGTTTTGGATGAACGGCGGAGAGCAGCGTTACGGGAGGTGGACGAGGCCGAGTTCAAGTATGTATTGTCCACACTGCAATCTCCTTATCCTATCTTATTTATTTGCTATGTCCCAGCTGGTTTCACGTCAAGGTCTGCCTCGTCGCTGGTGTCGGCTTCTTCACCGATGCCTACGATATTTTCGCTATCAATATTGGCGCTCAGATGATAGGCTACGTCTACGGTCATGGTGCGTTGCTCGCCCGCGTTATCTGCGCCACATAATACTGACTGCACCAGGCTCCCCCGGAAAATTGGCTACCAATAGCCAGGACCTTGGCCTCAAGGTCGCAACTCCCGTGGGCACTCTGTTCGGGCAGCTACTATTCGGATGGTTGGCAGACATAGTCGGACGTAAACGAATGTGTGAGTCCTAATTCATCGCTCCTCGTCTTCCGCTCTGATTGAGTCCCATCATAGACGGTGTCGAGCTCATTATCATTATAATCGGAACCTTTGCTCAGGCACTCTCGGGAGGTGCACACGCCGTTAGCATCATCGGTGTCCTTGTTGTTTGGCGGTTCTTTGTGCGCTTGAGAGCTGATTCCTTGCGTCGTGTGGCTCACCCTAGTCGTAGACTGGCATCGGAATTGGCGGGGACTATCCCCTCAGCGCAACCATCTCCTCCGAATTCGCCGCCACCCGCATCCGGGGGCGCATGATGACGGCCGTGTTTGCGGCGCAGGGTTGGGGCAACTTCGCCGCAGTTCTAGTCGCCTTCATCGTAACGGAGGCTTACAAGAACACGATCATCGCCGACCCGAGCATCACCCAGCTCAACCACGTCGACTACATGTGGCGCATCCTTATCGGTCTTGGTTGCATCCCCGGCGTCGTCGCACTGTACTTCCGCCTCACGATCCCCGAGACCCCGCGGTTCACCATGGATATCGAGCGCAATGTCCTGCAGGCGGCGGAAGATATCGATAACGTGCTCACCACCGGGAAGTTCGCGCACGATCCCGACGCGGTTGTCCAGCGTGCTGACGCCCCGCGTGCATCATGGGCGGACTTCCGCCTGCACTTCGGCCGGTGGGACAACCTGAAGGTGCTCATCGGCACATCGTACTCGTGGTTCGCTCTCGATGTAAAGGCTGTTTCTCTCTAAATGAAACTATTTCTACCACCGCTTACGCACTCCGGTATGCAGATAGCGTTCTATGGTCTTGGCCTCAACTCAGCCAACATTCTCACCGCCATTGGCTTTGGCGCGCCCGTGACCAAAACCACGGAAGGCATATACCAGGCGCTTCACAACGTCTGCGTCGGGAACCTTATATTCTCCGTCGCGGGGCTGATCCCGGGATACTACGCCTCGTTCTTCTTGATCGACTCGTGGGGCCGCAAAAACATCCAGCTCATGGGATTCGCCATGCTCACGCTCCTTTTCATCATCATGGGTTTTGGGTACAACACGTTTCTCGCGACAAAAGCCGGCACCAATGCGTTTGTGTTCCTGTACTGCTTGACCAACTTCTTCCAGAATTTCGGCCCGAATACAACGACGTTTATCATTCCTGGGGAGGTGTTCCCGACGCGTTACCGCTCGACTGCGCACGGGATCTCCGCGGCGAGCGGGAAGCTCGGCGCTATCGTCGCGCAGGTGGGCTTCTCGCAGCTGCTGAATATTGGGGGCCCGAATAAGTTCATTCCGCATATGTAAGTTGCTCTCTCCTATAGCTTTTCTGGTAAGGTTGGCTGAACGGTGAGACGCAGCATGGAAATTCTGGCGTTCTTCATGCTGACGGGTTACCGGTATCTTCTCGACGCTACTCCTCCCCGAGACCACGGGCCTCACGCTCGAGGAGCTCTCGAACGAGAAGCAGGAGGGCTTCCTCCGTGGGCCGACGACGCAGGTTGAGATGCAGGACGGAATCGTGGTGGGGAAGCAGATGCATTACTGATGGGCGGCGAACATTCTCTGCATATCTTTGTCCACATGTTTACTCATTTTGAGAACTCAAGCTGTTTTCTGTACCGTAATCCATCGTTCTATTTTCCCTGCGTGCCAGGCCTGGAGCCCTCCGAGTCGCCTGCTGCAGGGAGAGATGCCATCTGCATGGTACGTGGGGTACAACTAATTTTCGGTGCAGGCCCCGGGCAGCTATCACTACTTACATAGGATGTTAGGTGCTCCGTGGAAATCGATTATTCCTGCGAGTATTACTTCCGACGTCCTGTCGACGATTGCAACACAAGCTCAGAGGATAACAAACAGGTCAATTCAAACTAAACGAATGATATTCATTCCACCATTGCTGATTGTCAACAGGGCGGTTGGCTGGAGACTCTATGTGGCGCGGTATCGTATCGATCCGGAGTATCTTTGAGCTCCAGGACATACAAAGTGGACAGGGTGGCGCCAATGAAAGATCCCCAATCAGTCCGTAGTCTGTAGGCACTCCGGAAAATAAAATGTTCAGGGCCGCATATCAGCACACCTGAAATTTTGTGTATCACACCGGAGGCGTTAAAGGCATACGGAAGCGCAGGAAGCGCAGGAAGCGCAAGCGTTGGCCGTTGCCTCCATGTACCTTTACTGTGGGTACCCCCTCTGGGTCCGTATTCAAAATTAAATTTGATGTATCATATGTTTGGCCAGCGCTAAGCCTCTCTGCTGTCTCTAAACTGGCTCTTGACTGCCTCATCTATGCTCTCGAAGCCTAGCATTTGTTTCGGTTCAATAAGCAGACCCGCCGTAAACGTAGGGTCACAACTGTCAACAGGATGTTTCTCGACCAAGGACAGTTGTTGTATATAATCTAGCGTCCGCGTTCGAGGTAGCGGCCCGTGCCGCTTGTCTCGGGGAATACGCTCTCTACTGAGGATGTGGACCGGGGTGCCGATATAATAGATACTAGATGCATGTATAATCCACGACGTCCTGGTATATAATCGAATGACCATCCTCGCATCTCCTCTCCCGCCATTATGGAAGGATCGGAGTCGTTGAAACCAACTGATTCCCTCTCCCTTCCTGCTTCCCATCTCCTCCACTGCACGCCTTCCCTCGCTCTCCCGAGCCAGATCAATATCAAATGGCTCTCACCCGACGGGCGGCCAACTCTGCACCACAAACCGGAACTTGCCCTCTCCCCGCTCGTACTCCTTCAGCGCAAGCTGCTTCTCCGCGGGGCTCTCCGCCTGCTGCCACTTGATGAACGCAGGGTCGGGTGCCTTGCGCGAGGCCGTGGTTGGCGAGGGCCCGGAGAGGCGGGCACTGTTTTGGGCTATGTAGCTATCGACGCAGAATGAAGACAGATGAATAAAAGGACCAAGGACCAGATAAGCTACGCACATATCCAGCTTCCGCGGCCGGAAGAAGTTGACGTTCCACGCCTCGACGAGTTTGCACGTCGGCCCGACACGCGCGGCGCGGAGCTTGCGCTCTGCAATTGTCGAGACGGCAAAACCTGCGCCGAAGATTGGCATCAGGGGGACTAAACGAACGAGGGTTGGGTTAGAGATACAGCTGACGACAAAGAAGAAGAAACACGTACGCGTAGCAACACTCAACCCCGCACTCGCCCTCATCTCAATCCGCGCCGTCTCATCGATATCATCCCAGAGCCGATCCCAATCCTCCCTCTGCACATCATGCCCAAGCAACGCCCTTGGCTTCGCCGGAAATGCGCGCCCCGTCGTTATCGCCTTCGCCAGATCGTTGCTGTTGTTCGAGCGCAGGATCATCGGCGCGTCGAGTGGGGCGTAGGTGATGAGTATTCCCTTGCCGTCCGCGGGGGATACAGGCGGCGCGGGGCGGGCGAAGCAGGCGGGCGGGGGGTTGAGGCAGTCGCGCCGGTTGCGTGCCATTTCGACGGCTTTGCCTTTCGCGAAGCCGGTTTTGGAGGAGGACCAGCTGGGGGCGGAGGCAATGCGGTCGGAGGAAGAGGCGGATTTGGTGCGCGTGGGTGGAGGTCGGAGCTGGGAGTTTCGGGTGGGAGGTCCCAAGGAGACGGGTTCCGCCTCTTCTTCTTCTTCCTCCTCTGCCTCCTCTTCCTCTCGCTGCGTCGGGTCGGGAGTGTATCGAGACGGCAGCGGAGGGGGTGCAGAGGGTGTTCGCGGTGGTAGCGGAGGCGTGGATTGTGATTGTCGCGGTGGGAGCGGAGGTGTGGATTGAGAGGAGGGGCGAGACGGGAGCGGCGGTGTCAATTTCTCCGTCTGTCGCGAAGGCAGCGGGGGCCGCGAATCGACCGGCAGCGTCAGAGAATTAGCCAATACTGGTCGCGAGAGTGGGATTGGAGGCGGAGGACGTCGGATTCCAGTGGGTTCTGTCTCTGCTGTGCTTTCCTCCGTAGAAAACGCCGCTGGAGGAGGTGGAGCGCGCCTCCGCATCGTCGGGAGCGATGTAGTGTGGGAGATGGATCTAGTTCTGGGTTCAAGGTGCGTCACCTCCTCTTCATCGTACTCCTCAGGCGGGGTACGACGCGGTGGGAACGCAGGCGCATACGGAGGAGGCGCGGGACTCATTCTCTCCGCAGGTACAGGAAGTGGTCTTTTATTCTTCGAGATGGACGGCGCGGCTTTTGACGCAGCTTGAAACTGTGCCGCTCTAGCTGCCACCAGATTGCTCGGAGGCTCTGTCGGCTTCACGTCTTCGTCCTGAGAATCCTGACCCGGCGCTTCGACAACATTGCCCCATGTCTGCGTTACCAACTTCGCTTTTGTGACAGCTTGGAACTGAGCTGCCCTAGCTGCCACCAGATTGCTTTGAGATGTTTTTGGCTTCATATCCGCCTCTTCCTGGGAGTCCTGACAGTCCAGCACCGGCGCTTCGACTGTAACATTGCCCCACGTCTGCGAAACTAAGCTGTGAGTCTTATCTCGCGCATTTGGAAAGGATACAGTACCCCGTCAGCCCGTTTTGCCCATGGCATTCTGTGTGAGGTGGTGGTGGTTAGTGTTTGAGAGGGAGAACCTCCGTGGCGACCAAGTGGCGACGAGGACTGAGCAGTGACAGTGATGCGCGGGACGCCAAAGCCGTGGCGGTGCGATTGCCGACTGCCGGTGATGGCACACGGCAAGCAAACGGAAGGCAGTGCCAGAGATAGAGACGCGGAGGAAAAGAAGACCAGATTCAGATTGAGAGGCATCTCCAAATTCAAGTTCCTGGCTCGCCGCGTAAGGTCCACTTCGGTTGAAAAAAAAAAACAATACCCATGTACTTATGTCGTGCGCAAATTTGGCGCGAATGAATTCACTGTGGGATCAGCGAGCTGAGTGTCATCAAGTTGATTGCAAGTTGACATCGCCGGTTGCCGCAAACTTTTCCACCCGATAGCATTCTGGGCTGAGAGAAATGTCGACATCGTTGGCTACCATCGAAGTTCATTCTTCAGTAACAGAGGATGTCGTACAATAAACGGAAGGGGATTAACCACACATATTTCGGTTGTGGAAGGTTCATGTCGAGAGTATGTACTTATTTCATCTTCAATTCGAGCAAACGATGCCAGTTCTAGGGTTGCCTCCATTCTTTGTCTGCTTACTCTATTCCCTGCTGGACATCAGGCGTATTTGAACAGGTTTTTTTTTTTTTGGCGCTTGGTTATCTTGAATAAGTACTTAGGCACGAAGAGCGAGTCGCTAACTTTCCTGCGATAATGCGATTGAGTTACACCTCAGGCCGGAGATACTAGCCCACCGGAACTCATCAGTAGGTCAGTTCACGGCTTCTGAGTCGCGAATGGTAGCTACCCCTATCTTGTGATTGCGAGTGATTGTGACCAAATTAGGGTCAGTCAGAGTAGGTGATTAGGGTCAGTCAGAGTAGGTGATTATGGGTGATTATGAGGCCGATTCTGTGAGCGATTATGGAAACGATTTTGTGAATTGTTTGCATCAGAATCGTGTGAGAATCGCCGGACAGCTCTGACCGACCCGATTTGAAAAGCGATTCTGAGGACGATTATGCTGTTCGAGAATCGTTTTAGGTAATTAAATCCCATAATCGCCTCCATAATCGATGTAAAAGCTCCTCCAGAGGAGATTCTACAGGCGATTATGGATTTAAAAGTGATTCTCACCAGTCATCCGATATATAAACCCATAATCGCCCTCGCAGGATTCTGGAGACGATTCTGAACAAACCCATTCTCCCACGATTAAATAAATCGGAATCGTCTCGAGAATCGCCGACCATAATCGCCCGATAATCTTCTACTCTGACTGACCCTATTATGGGTGATTATGAGGCCGATTCTGTGAGCGATTATGGAAACGATTTTGTGAATTGTTTGCATCAGAATCGTGTGAGAATCGCCGGACAGCTCTGACCGACCCGATTTGAAAAGCGATTCTGAGGACGATTATGCTGTTCGAGAATCGTTTTAGGTAATTAAATCCCATAATCGCCTCCATAATCGATGTAAAAGCTCCTCCAGAGGAGATTCTACAGGCGATTATGGATTTAAAAGTGATTCTCACCAGTCATCCGATATATAAACCCATAATCGCCCTCGCAGGATTCTGGAGACGATTCTGAACAAACCCATTCTCCCACGATTAAATAAATCGGAATCGTCTCGAGAATCGCCGACCATAATCGCCCGATAATCTTCTACTCTGACTGACCCTATTGTGACACTCGCTTTGTCCCAAACCACCACCACCGCCATCGTCAGCTTACCACCAATGGACCGAAAGCTTCACATGGAGGAGATTCTGGATCTGATCTTCGATCACATCGACGAGTATCCAGAGCTTCGAGGAGTCTCAATCTTTGTCTTGGATTCGGAAAAGACTTGGGCGGCCCTTAAGATTACGAGTGGGAAGTCAGTGTAAGAGACTAGGCGGCCCTCGCGAGAACGTGCAGGACGTTTCAAAATCCGGCCTTGAATGCTCTATGGAAAGTCCAAGGCTCCCTCGCTTCAGCATTAAGCTGCTTTCCGGCTGACTTATGGGATCGGAATGCGGATTCAAAATCCTTCCTTGTGAGTTTCATCGATGAGTAAAGAAACGTTCTGCTCAATGTGTACATTCGCCCCAGGGCTTCCGGAGGCCACTAACACTTGCAGATTGGGAGAGACCGATGCTGTACTGGACTCGTATCAGGGCGTTCCAGATTGAATCATTCAATACCGTGCAGATCTCACCGGATATATGCGAGAAGTTGCGCTCGTGCTGTCCGGTCCGACACTTCTTCCCCATTCTGCAGGCGATCGAGTGGCTCGATTCTTCTCCTGAATGCCTTCCGGTCCTCGCGATGTTCTCGTCCTCGCGGCTCAACAGGGTTAGGCTGGATGCCGCCTGCTTCGCGACCGTTTCATCGTCACTTTCTACTCTGTGTCTCAATCATCCGGATTTGACTAAGGTGCAGATCCGGGGCAGGTACCGCGTTTACTGTGGTCCAGGTGTCATCCAGAGCACTTCCGCGTTCCTAACGAATTTGAACCGACTGGAGTCGCTGACGGTCAGCAACGTCGATGCAGCGATCCTCGAACACATATCTGGCCTGCCATCTTTGAAAGCGCTGGATATCACGGAATTCATGTCTTTGGGATTTGTTCCGCAGGGCAATGGGGTGGACCCTCCTTTCCCTTGCCTTGAAGAGCTCAGCCTGTGGGAGACGACTCCGGACGTTGGCTTAACAATGGTTGGGGCCGTTACCCATCGCGGATTAAACACTCTCAAACTCAAATTCGTAGCAGAGTAACCCAACGTCGCAAACGACCGCACGCTTGTATGCTGCTATTGATGCGAATCGCTCGTACGCCATCTTGAATTGTCTCCGGTTGGAAGATAAATGGATAAATCGGGAGGATCCACCTGACGAGGACAAATTCAAGCTCTATCTCGTCGATCCCGGACTCACCCTCCAGATCCTCTTCCCATTCACCAACCTCACGACGGTCATTTTGAAACCCTGCTATGGATTCGCTTTGAATGACCGCGTGGTGTCCGAGATGGCACGCGCATGGTCCCGCGTGGAGGAGCTTAGATTGGCACGCAGCCACGATCTGCACGCCTTCGAATTCACCGAAGCAGTTACACTGCAGGGCATCCGTGCAATCGCGACACACTGCAAAAATCTCCACACTCTGGAAATCAATTTTGATGCCACACGAATCCCGCCCCCGTGCAATACATGCCCCCAGACGAGCCTTACCATATTCTACCCCCACTGCGCTCGAATCACGACTCCAACTGCCGTCGCCTCCTTCCTTTTACACATCTTTCCTAAACTGGACGACGTCCGTTACTCCTGCCTTCTGGAACAACCGACATCCACTGTGGGGCGGTGGAGAAAGGTTCAGCGCCTTATCATAGGATCAACGTACCGCAGCTCGGAGAGCTCCACGGACGAGGAATATATGGAGACGGACGAGGACGAAGCGTACTCTGACAGTGATTGACGAAATGCGGATGGATTCTTCGGGTCAGTACTATAGTCATGTTCCATCGCTTCCTTTGTGCCCGTACTGATACACGGTTTTCCGTAGGTTTCTGTGAAAGGGGTCGCATCTGCAATCGGCGCGGCGGCTCCCTTCGTATCTTACGAATCTAGGTACGAGTCTATCAGTTTGGATGCCTTCTAGCGATCTATCCCGGCGCCATCCCCAAATCAATACTATTCGTATCCAGCCGGTCGTGCCATTTGTTCTAATCGCTCGCCTGAGCAGTTCTATCCATTAATGTTGGTACAACTTGAGGTGATTAAATTTCGAATCCCATCTCCTCCCACAATGCGCGGTACTGTTCATATATCGTCCACAAGCGGTGCCGATTTCGCATCGAGTCCGATTTGAAACACACCGGAAGGAATCGCGAGAAAGGGAACTCCATGGAGTCGAGAGCACAGGCAAGCCTCGCCGGTTTGGAATACCAGCCAAGTAGCGACGTGTTCGCCCGATCAATTTCGTCTGCTACGCTGGACACCGGGAGGATCCATCTCAAATCTCCGTCGTGAACGTGGTGCCACAAAATCTCGTTGAGCACGGCGTCCACCAATCCAAAAGCCCCGCGGGACAATAGCAGAATGGAGCGAAGATCTGCTAATGGAAGGAAAAGCAGGATTTGGACAAGGAGTTCCGCAGGGAGACCATGAAAAATACAAGTTACTCCAGATTCAAATTGTGGGCCGGTCGTGAAAATTTTCGGAGGCCTTTCCGGCCAGCTAGGTTAGTCAAGTTAGTCTGCGAGTTATCCTGTAGCCTAAACAAACTCACAGGTCGGGGCGTGTCATCATCCAAGCCCCGAAATCGTGCGCAAAAGCAGGCCACAGTTCCTCTCCGCGCAAGCCAGCAGCGATGGCGGCGGCAAGGCGGCGGCGGCGTTCGCGGACCCTTCCCTTGCATTCTCCAAGATGAATTGATAGCCGTCGTCCATCGTTTTCTCTATTCCACCATAAGCCACGCCTGGTAACAGCTCGTGATATGCTGCCATTGCAATGCAGTCAGTCTGGTTCGAGCCGAAGTTGGATTACACACGCCAATCCGATTTGAGCTTGCGCGAACGTTTCGTTATCCCAGAACGCCACCGATGGGCACGAGCACCTCATCCAGTCCTCGAAATATCTGTATGGTCTCTCCCAGCAGAATTTAGAGGCGTTTCCCCAGAATCCGTAGCGGGTGATAGCCCGTATCCGTTCCTCCTTCCCATCAGCGCTGTACACAACAAGCGTATCCCAGGTTTCGTCGTCGGGCAGGAAATCTTCCACTGGCACTCGGCTAAATTCGACTTCACCTCCCTCTGTCTGTGGCCCTATCACTACACCCATGTAGTAGAAATTGTCGACGGGGTCGTTGTATCCTTTACGCCCGGTATACTTTTGCAACCAGCACGTGCTTTTGGCGAAAAGTATGAGTGAGTCAAGTACTATCTTCTCGATCGTCGAGAAAGAAGGGCCATGTCCCAGGAGTTCGACTATGTTGAAAGCCATAGTCTGAAGTTAACCGCGCCACTGATGGTCAGTGTCCGTCCATAAGGCCTTAATTCACATTTTCTGAGCCCATAAGGCCTTAAGGGGGGTTAAGGCCTTAACCTTAAGGGCATCTTAAGGCCTTAAATACTATTTTCCCACGCTGCTCAGGTCCTTCAAAACACGAGATAAAGTTCCACCGCCGCCCAAGATATTCCGCAAATTTCTCTTTCCCTTACGATGTAGGTAATCTTGCAGGAAAGGTATTGCAGAGACGCCAGCTGGGGCTGGACTAACAAGGGACACACAAAAAATCCCGTGCCACGTGAGGGGTTAAGGCCTTCATAAGGCCTTAACGGCGATCCAGAAAATTCCTAAGCCCTTAATTAAGGCCTGCTTAAGGCCTTAGGGCTTAGGACGGACACTGCTGATGGTTGGAGGTCGACATCGTTATGTAAACATTGTGGCGGTGCTCACCTTTTGATTTTTCCTTTCCGTTGTTCCAGAGCTCAGAGTACTAAAATGGTCAATCCTAAGGGACAGAATCAGCTTTATACTCCTTAAAAATGTTTTTGTCTCTTCAGATCCATTTTCTTCGAAGCCTTTGGACGAGGAACGAACCCGACGCCTCGGCAGCAGCCGGATCATCAAGATTTCGGCATCCCTTTTCCGCCATGTTGCGCCTCAGATTTTGGTGGACGAAGTGCACCTGTTGGGAAGGTAAAGAGGATTTCAACATAAGATGGGGGAAGGACACGTCGTGGACTGACCTTGAAGACGCGACAGAATTCTGCTTACATAACACATTCGGCCTCCAATCAATCAGCTCGGCAAAACGACAGACTACAACAAGCGAGGTACGTTTGAGGCTGTCTCGGTAACCCAGACGTTCTTTATCTTATCAACCACGGATTGATCCGGCGGAGTTTAAATAAATGATAAGGAAAGATGGGCGGAGATCACACCAGAACGTCTGGGGCATTTGGTACCGTAAGGCCCCTGGTCGCGTCACAACCCTTTTCCTCCCTCCCTCCTTTAGTCTTTTTGCCCCAACATCCGCCAATACCATCTTCTGCAAGTCTCTTAAAGGGCTCCAGTTTTTTTCCGAATTTTTTTCCGCACTTTTTGGGTCGTCGCGCGTCGTTTGAAACTGCAAGTATTTTGCAGGGAATCAACCCTGCTTGCGACCACTTTCCGCTCGGGCCCTCTAAAAAAATTACCGGGGTGTTCAGTGGATGTATGTAGTGTGTATAGATATTCTAGGGCAAGCATAGAGGGCCGTTGAGGGAGCACAACGCGAGATGGAGGGGAGGTGTGACAGGAAACCTGTGACGCGACCAGGGGCTACCAAATGCCCCAGACGTTCTAGTGTGATTCGCGCCCATCTTTTCTTATCATTTATTTCTGTCAATCACGGATCATTCCGAAATTGATAAGATAAACAAACAGCAGTGAATAGCGAATCACACAGAACGTCTGGGTTACCGAGACAGCGTTTGAGGGTCCTTGTGGGACAAAACCCTGGTTTTTTTGTTTGCAGCACGTTTTTTCCCTAGATTTTTAGAGAAATGTAAAGAAGTATAAAGATGATGGGCAAATTGAAAATTTTGCCGAGATCTTTAAAGATCTTTGAAGATCTTCAAAGATCTCGAAAGATGTCGGTCATTTGTGATTTTTTACTCCACTGTTGCATTGTGAGTTTTGGTTGAGATCTTTGAAGATTTCGGGCTAAACCACACAGGAAGAACTTGTGCCGACCACGCATCAGTACACATCAGGTGCATCACTATTCAATCAGTTCATCAGTGATGAACATCAGCGACGACCGGCCCGGAACGGCACTCATCGGCATCGGGGATCTCGGAGATGTTGCATTTTGTATTGTGATTCAACCAACTTTTGAGGGATGGTGAAAGGCTTGAAGGCAAGCTCAAGCTTTCTATAACACTCTCATCGATGCAAGACAAGCCCTTGCCGCAGGTTCAGTGCGAATTGTGAATGGAGTCCAAGGCAAATAGAACTGTGAAATCTATGTAAATTTCGTGGTGAAGGTGGGCCGAGGTGACACACCAGAAGTGGCTAACTCAGACAGTATGAGCTCATAAGCTTTGCAACTTGGCCATTCCTCCGACTTGAATATCATACAGGATCTGACAAGTGTCACAAGCATGACGCACCGTATCGATGAAGAGTGGCATTCACTCGTGTTGCATGACATCAATACTGCATAAACATCTCTCGGACACGAAATGCACTTTCGTTCTCATGCCTCGAACACAGATACTTCACTCAAAGACCACTTTCAGCAAAGCAGACATAATACCGTCACCAATGCAAACAGATAGCCCTGGAAGCAAAAATACATTCAAATTTACTGCACCATGTGGGAAGCCTTGAAAGGATTATGCAACTTTCAATGACATTCAGGTACGGAGCCCTGATTCTTTGTCTCTGCCAAGGGACTCCCTTGTATCCTTGAATCCGAGCCTGTCTCCTCTGGGCAACCGCTTTTTGTCGCAACAGTTCAATTTCACCTTGAACCTCGGGCAGCCGGCACTGTGATATCAGTCAAGTGC
This sequence comes from Mycena vitilis, assembly GCA_029203975.1. Lineage (NCBI taxonomy): Eukaryota > Fungi > Basidiomycota > Agaricomycetes > Agaricales > Mycenaceae > Mycena > Mycena vitilis. Next base: position 53,800 of record JARGYF010000110.1, read on the forward strand.
GGCTGCCCGGTACGTAGCTACAAGCTCTTTGACGAAACCCCGCTAAGCCATTCAGTAAAGCGGAATAAATGTGCACACTGTTACATAATGCCAAGTTGAAGCGAGCTTTCAGAACTTCAAGTTCGAAAAAAAACTTGATAGGTAGATCAGGTTAATCTGTATGATTCGGACGCCAGAACATCGAGCCTCTGGAATCCAGCGACATCATCAGCAGAATGTGATCGATGGATAGTTCGTTCGCCCGAGATGCCCGAAGGTCGGGCAATGACACAGTTGGACTGAAACTGCAGAACGGCGGGACCACGAATCAAAAATCTGGTGTTGTGCAGCGACAAGAAGCAGAGACTAATATGGAGAGACACTAACCTTCTGTGCGGGTATCGAATTTGACAGGACGATGTCAGATCTCCAGGCAATTACAGTGGTCTGTGACTCCCTGGATCGGAATGTGTATGTTTACACTCAAGCCAAATTTTGAACGTGATGTGACTGTAAAATTCACCGGAAAGTCGCGTTTCTTGCTTGCTACCTTGCATATCTCACACCGTTGTAGGTCATCGTCGGTTCCACATGTAATTTGAGTTGTTTTTCGGTGAACATCTGCTGCTGAGCTCTTCTTGGCACAAATAGCAACACAAATCAAAGTCGAACATGCGTGGCTGTCTGTGATATCGGACCGCCTGATACGTATACCTCTGCTGCCCTCTGATTCCACGTGTTTTTGCTGGAGGGGCATTGAGTATAGCACGGCAACTCTGCATCGTCTTGTGAGTGCCCGAGAGCTGTGTCCAATAATTGAGTCACCGGTGTTTGGGTTGGCAAACACTCCCCTAATGACTTGATTATCTGTCAAGCGGCACTTACCTCCTACTCAAGACAAACAACTAGGCGTGAAAGCCGAGTCTCGTCACTTGTGACGTTTCCATGATTCCGTATGGCCGAGTGGTGTTCTGATTCTCCGGTGACCAGGTTATGTACCTGTGTTTTTGTATCTTTTATTCTTCAATGAATTCAAAATTCAAAATTGGGCCGGCAGCCCGGTGGACGTTTGTCCCTAGCTGCAAGTAGTTCATTAAGAGAATTGACTCAGAGCATCTTACAATGCAATGAAATAGCTGTACGAAGACGTAAACTGCCTTAGTCTGAATCTATTGCATGTGGTTGAACAGGAATTAGCGCTAATCCGGGCTCGAATGCCAGGAAATGGCTAGAAAAATTGGATGTCAAGGCATGCACAGTTGTTTATAACTCAATCTCAATGGCCAAATCCAGAGCCGCCGTGTTGCCCAAGATCGTGTTCGCAACAGCGAAGGCCATAACTCGACCCTGACAAAAGAGGGCCGGTCAGTCAACTTAAATACAATGGTTCGTCCTGCCTGAAGTGGCATTGCTCCAGGCTTGGAAGACGTCCATGATACACTCAGCAGTGCAGGTTTAAATTCCTGCAGTGTTTTGATGCCGGAATCGAAGGAATAAGAAACTATGTGTGTGTTCTCGATCAACTTGTGCATTCAATCCAACGGTCGAGAAACAAAACACGTACGATGTGCCGACGTTCGATGGCTACTACCCCTTTGTCACTGGCCCGTTGACGAGTCTGCACGCCACCACTGTTTCCCACATCACCAACCTCCGTCTGGGTGGCGTCGTCAACACGCAGGTACTCCCGGCCCTTCCTGCAGAGTGGCTGTTGAATGTGACCCATCTCGGCCTGGAATTAACCAACTTCAATCTCAGTTTGTGTTGTTCACCGCCGACTATGTCATGTCTAACTCAAATATTCCTGCAGCACATCTCAGCAGCCCACTTTCGGATGCCTGTATTGCCGAAGTCCCGGTCTCTAGCGCTATGCAGACACTCGAGCTCTCCTTGAACTTGTACCCTTTAGTTCTCCCATACGACCTTAGTGGCCTGGAAATTTTCCTCGCGCGGCTGCTCCCTCCACACCGCCTTGCCAGTATAATTATCACCGTCACAGCGCGCGGACCCCCAAATTACATTCTCATACAAAATCTTTCGATAGGGCTGCAGGATAGACCTGCATTGACGGCCGATGGAATTTGCCACTTTCCCACTGATGGGACGCGTTACATAAGCGCCGATCAAAACCGGTACATTGCCAGTCCCCAGGGAAGGGAAGGGGTTTGGTGAAATTGACGCCACTGACACCAAGTGCCGCCCTGCGCCAACAGTCACAGCATGAATCTACGGGACTGGCAAGAAGCAAGTCCCATGCTTCAGCAGTGAGACTCGCGGCTGAATAATGGGTCTGGCACGAGTCCCGGTCCCATGCTTCTCGTATAGACTCATTGGAAATCCAGTGCTGAGAGAAACATGTATGTGTTCTCTCGGTCAGAGCGGGAATGTTTCAACTTCGTGGTGGTCTCATGTCTTCTAGGGTAAATGGGTATCAATCCGATTCAATCGGTCTCATGCCAGCTGCTGCGCGCCTGCTCCCTCAGCTGCTCTCCATCAATCCTGTGGACACAAGTAACGCATCCGAGCGCAGCTCGGTGCGACTTGTTCAAACTTATGGCGGCCTCCTGAAAGCTACCCAACAATCAGTATTGCGGACCAATTTTATTTAATTGTACAGGCTACAGGTATATCGTTCACGAATCAGTATTGCGGACCAATTTCATTTAATTGTACAGGCTACAGGTATATCGTTCACGGTACTCTGGTTGGAGCTCCATAAGAAACAGTGTCATAAAGGTTTACCAAGAGGAAGCGAAGGCCACCGTTGTGTCGAATGTGGGGCCATTTGTCGGTTGCCCACGAACTGGGGTATCTCGTGAGGTCCTACCAGTATGCCAGGGGATAGGAACTACCCAGACTAGACCCTCAAAAGCTCCATCCACGGCCACCAATTCCGTAGTAAGTTCCCCCGGTGAACTGGCTGAAAAAAGGCAACACTGGCTAGGATGGAAAGAGAAAAACAGATTTAGCAGAATGCAACGGAATTCGAAGGTCCAAAGTTACACATGAAGCACACCAGTTGAGCGAAGGGTGAGAAATAGGGTGCCGTCCTAAGGGATTCAACCGTGGGAACAAACCAAAAAAATTTGGTTGAACTTGTTGACTTACGACAAAGAGCAATGTTGCAGCGGGAGAAATATCCGGGTCCTGTCCAATTGCCTTTATAAGAGGCTTCTATGACGGCGGGCAAGACTCAGGGGGCATGGGGCCATAGGAAAAAAGTCAGATGAAACTCTTGTGGTACTGTTCTCCTGGCCCAAGTTGTTTCAACCAAGTTTCGACAGTTCGGGGCTACACTTTCTGGTAGAGAGTACCTCTGCCTGTTGTACTGTATGCTACCAATGGTTTTGCACATCGGAGACCCCGCATTCAGTGTAGAACAATGATGGCAACGCAGGAGCAATGGGAGTGCAATCGTCGTGCGGACGGGGTGGGGTTTATAGGGTTGTGGGTCCCGGGTCGGATATGGCCGGATATCAGCGTCACCCCGATCAAATCCCCGATATTATTGAACGGAGGTAAGTACATAACTTGCTTCTATATCAGCGGCTAACCTGAGCTACGCACGCAACAGCCTGGCGGGGAGAGACCGCCAACACGCTGCTTCAACCTTTTCTCCATACCCCGCTGCAGGTGCTACGTTTAGTTAGTCTCTCCAGACAGACCACCCATTCGTAACCTCATTACATAGTCTGTTAGTTACCGCGTCTGATTAGCGGCGACCAGCCTTATTATGTAACGATCAGAGATACACATCCAAACAACGCGTCGGTTTCACGCGTTTTGGCTTGTTTGATACCAGTTTGAAAGAGGAGTAGACTCTCAATGGTAGAAGACTCCAACAAGAGTCCGTAAATGCACTCAAACATTTGTTCTGAACTCACCAACCTCTGGAAACAGGATTTCACCATCAACTTGCCATCAACAGTACTATTTCGGTCGCTTGAACAATTGCGATGGATTTCCGGGTGAAGGTGGGATTGGTGAGCCACAAAACCATTGTAAGGCGTGTCAGAAGCTCTTCGTTTGCGTATTTGGGTCTCCCAAGTAAGTTAAACGCGTCGAGTCGCGTCGGTCCAAGCCACACGTGATGTCCGAAAGGAGTTGCTTATATAATAACCCTGGTCGCCTATTGACAGGGCGCGGTAACAAAAGGACTAACGTTTAGTATCAACGGACCAGGCGTCGCTTGGGTGGCGGCCGTGGTTTGAAAGCAAACATCACCGCAGAGCTCTTTAGCCCCACTCGTAGCCACCAGTACTGTGTTTGAACTGTCCTCCGTGGGTCTGATACAAAACGACGCTCGTCGCTTGCACCAGACAGCGAACACCGATCAAATTGGTTTCACCGACGCCTTTAAAAGCCTCCCATTTGAAAGAGCAGACGTTGTCTGGAACCACTGCTTTCACATATGGCTGGCCCATATACTTTCGTTTCACGCGCGCTTGTTGTCAACCTCTTTTTCTTGATCCCGTTATCGCATGGACTGTATATTACAACTCGGTAATGAGCGAGGCTTGTCTGTCATTTTACGTGCTTATCTTGATTCAGAGCCAACCGAATGGCAGCAGTCGCTAAAGAAGGAACAACAAACGTCTGCAAGGCCAAGGTCGAAAACTTTCCAACCTTTCCAGCGATTTCGATCCGCGCAAACAAAAAGCCCTGCACCTGGTCTACACCCATGTACGAGTACGAGGTGGGAGACGACGTAACAGAAAAGCAGGTTAGTATATTGCCTCTGCCTGCTCGATTTGACTTGCTCACCCCGGGACATCCCAGAAACAACCTTGGTGAACCTTGGGCACCGCGGCGCCATTTATTGTGCCGCAAGACTTCACATGCGGTCTGGTTATTTCTCATGAAAACTCTGCTTCACGATTCTGATCCAAGTTTGCAGAACACATTTTGGAGCTCAACATCTTGAAGTATGTGATTGAAAGCGATCACGGTCCGTGCGATCAGAGTGCCAATGAGCTTGCCAACGGGCACGCATCCACTGACCCAGAAGTGGTGAGGCACTGGCAGCCGCTTGTCAATATCATCAATGGCGTGGATAATATGTGCTGGGCTGCGAGAGAAAGACACTCGAGGCACAGTTAATGATGCGGTTATCGTCTCTGCGCCTCTTACATGTCACTTATCGTGCAATACGCGCGGGCCAACAACGTTGGAAATATCCAGGTTGCGGGCATCACGGCCACGGATGCACCTCACCTATTGAAAGCAACGAACAGTTACCTTAAACTGACCAAAGACGGGACGGATACAACGTTGTTACCCAACATACCGACCCCAAACACAATGGAGGTCGCGAGAAAGCTGGATGCAGCCATTGCTTCCATTCCTACTTTTGTGAGTAACAAAATGGCCACGCTACCTTCGGCCGTTGCTGATGTTGTATAGGATGGCGCAACCCTGAACGCAAAGGTTGTTGATGAATGGAAATAGGGTTCTTGCCGCAGCGGCGGCATTGGCGCCATGAGGGGTACCTCTCGCTTCGGCCTGTCGGAAAAAACCCATATGACTTGCAACGGCTTGAATCAACTTGGGACCTTGGAACATCTTGTGAGTACTTGCAAGGCGCCCAGTCAATTGTTGTAAGGACTTTCAAGCCACGGCAAGGCACGGGGGCAACTCCCAAGGAGTCATAAGGCATGACAAGCCACTCAACGACTTGAGTCGACTTGTAACAGCGGGGGCATTTTCGCGAATGATCTCGCATACACCATGTATTCAATCGATATCATTTACACGCCCGACGAGGAGGCCTTCGACGCGAAGGCATTGGTGTTGGGGTATAGGGTGTTTGATTCTTTCGAGGAGACGGTGTGGAAGTGGGGCGGGTGACGTCATGGGTGACTATATCAATTGGCTGTCCTGTGACGTGTGACTCCACCTCTCTCCTCCACTACCACCACCACGTCCTCGTCCGTCGCCGCCATTGCCCCTGTCGCATCCGTCCTCCCCTCGAGTAGCCACCGACTCCATCCGACTATCCGCTGTTTCGGCCAGCAGAGCTTCAACTTCGCCCGACGCCGCAGCGCGCGCGTGGAGACAGCTGGGGGACAGGTTGATTGCTGAGGCCTGAGGTGCGGACCTTATTAGGCTGACTCACTGCGTTCACTAAACTGCTTCATGCAGATCATCTACTTGTTCTTAACCTGCTTGGCGCAGATTGTTGACGAGTTGGGGGTCGGGCTCTCCGGTTACCCACTTCCGCTGAGTTGCTTCCAGATCTGTGCCCGTGTACGGCGTGGTCTTCACGTCTTCAGGTACGCAATGATCCACCCCGTCGTCCACGGGCTCATATTGATGCCCGGACAGTCCGAAACCAGCGAAGGGAAAGCACGGTTTAAGGTGAGTCAGTTATTGTACCCCTGCAGCTTCCTCCACTCCGCTCCTGTGCATGTATGGTACAGTGTCACCAATGCTGTATGTTTAGTTGTGTACTCGTTGAATACACATATTGCACCATACGGTATGCCCGCTGTGAATGAATATGAAATACTGGAACGAAGCTTCGGGCGCTTTTGCGTTGTGGATAACTGGGCGGATTCCAACACCTTATGACGCGCTGCAAGGCCATTTGGTACAAGGAGCCTTGGAAGTCCTTGAGATCCATACAGGTGGTTTGGAAGTACTTACAAGAACCTAACATATGCGCTGCAAGCCGCCCGAAACCAATTGGCCTTGCAACGTCTTGCAAGGTGTCTGGAGACGTTGAAAGTCATTTGGCTTTTTTCCGACACCTGTGACAATCGGGAATCCAGCCGTTGTTGCATTATACATTTCCCAGCTTGAATCGTTAAATAGCCGACACCATAACTCGTACTAGGAGATGTCATCGTCAGTCAGTCGTACGTGTGGTAGAATGGAGAGGGTCGGTCCCATGCAATTATACAAATGCAGCTCTTCTTTCTTCTTTGAGCACATCCCAGCCCGCCATTCCACAATTCGACGGAAGCTCGTCCCACAATTTGGCCAGTTCCACGTCATGAGAGGCTCGTGCAGCGATAAGACAATTATCGCACACTTCACCTTTCAACACAATCCATTGAGGCTTCCTCCATTCATGCAGGGGGTTCCGATTGTTTTGATTCGGCTGTCGTCGAACCAGTTGTCCCGCCAGAATCTGGGGCTTGAGGTTTCGGCAATACGTGTTCCGACAGTCGGAAGGGTCAACGAGAATTGATCCTGGCAGTCCCCCGAACGTGGAGAGCATATAAGCGGATGCACCTGTGCTGGATATCGACGGGCAATTGGGTCCACGCCTCGCCGGTGGCAAGATACTCGTCGAAAGTGCAGGTGCCGATACGGTAATACGCGTAAGGGAGAAGCCAGGACGCCCCAACCTCATGGAATACGGTGATTGCTTTGAAGTGGAGAGCCACGTTTCCATGGACATAGTCATGGTATCGGGAGTGGACGTCCCTGGCTAGGGGTATGCTGCTGAGTTCCGGAGGATAGATCGCTTCGAGATGGAGACATGCACGTTCGTACATAAGGTTGGACACGGGTATACCCGCGGGTACCGTTGAGCGTACCCGTACCCGTACCCGCAAAAACCGTACCCGTGTACGGGTCGGGTCCAAAACCCGTACGGGTTACCCGCGGGTCCTCGAAAACCCGTACGGGTCCTCAAAAACCCGCGGGTTTTCAACCCTGTTAGGTATATATTCGTTTTTCCGGCCTGAGAGGAGAAAGGCTCATTAGCTATGAACACAGGGACACACATACTAACTTCCCGGGCTAGCTTCGCGCTCCTTGGTCCAAAAATGTGCCACTGATACTGCACGTATTGACTAATTTGCTGCGATGAGGCGGATTCTGTTGTTCATCCGGGTTTGGCCTGGGTGCAAAAAGGTCAGCAGTTCAATTTGGTTCAATTCTGGTTGAGTTCGTATTGAGTTCGTACCCATTTCTGTGACTGCCCAGATGCTATTTCAGAACCCTCAAAACCCGCGGGTACACGGGTCGGGTACACGGGTCGAGTACGGGTCTGATTCCTTGACCCGTACCCGTACCCGTGCATACCCTCGGGTACAAGCCCGCGGGTATACCCGCGACCCGTGTCCAACACTATCGAATCGTACAAATACGCGACATCGTACTTGTGGGCAAGTCGTAGAATTCCCAGGGCTTCATGGAGGCTGGCGGTTGCTGGTGGGGGCATAAAAAAGCTGAACGGGACGAGGTCTGTGAGAGTCATCCCGAGAGGTAGGCCACGACGCCGTACATTACCTCGAATAAAAAATTGCTCGGAGAAATGCCTCCAGCGGAGTCGTGCAAACGAATCAAGGGACGTCCGTCCATCACATCATCCTCATCCTCATCGGTCGTAGGTTGGGGGAATTCAAACAAGGCCTGGAACACAGGAGAGCGTGCAGCGAGGATCGATTTGGTGACCCGGAAGATGCTGTCTTCTGCGCGCAGGATGAGGGTATCGTCGGAGAACCAAAGGCCATCTATCTGTTTCAAGCTATTCACGTCGTTCATCGCAGATTCTCGAACGAGGATGGCTTGCGCAGTGGGTTCCGGACCCCGGTGACGAGCGGTGAGGACAAAGAAATGCGCGCACGTGCTGAGCACATGCGCGCTTGCCAGACAATCAGTGACCTCGTCACATTGTCACACCTTTTTTTCACTTGACCTCGACAACTTACAAGTTCCACGTTCTGCTTGCGTTCTGCTTCCTGTCGCAGACGTTCTGTTCTTTGCGATTTCGAACTCCCCCCGATACAACTGGGATGTGCTCCTGCCACGCTTGGGCCTTGGTCCGGCCTCTTGCCCAAACTCGAATCTTACGGCCAACTTGCGGCTCAATTGCAGTTGCTTTTGCCGGACGTGCGGTCCTGTGCCGTTGTGTCCTGGATATGCACCGGTCTGCAAGTAAGCTCCTGTTCTCTGACATTGCTCTGACACTCGAGAGAATCGGGGGTCTGTTACATAATTCCAAGGCATGTCACATGTGAACAGCGCTGCCAACGGCGTCGGCGGTGCGAATGTACTTCTGACTTTTGATTCATTGGTCTTTGCTCCCCTCGTCTATAAGTCTCACTTCGGCTATCGTGCACTGCTTTCGAGATCGACCAGTGACCTTCTGATCCTGGCGGACAACATTGCTTCACATAACTTGGGTTCGGTGCGCACCCGGCGATGAAGGCTCACACACACTGGCACTCTCTCTCTGTAGGTTTACAATTCGACCGTCACAGGGACCGAGCGCTGCCCTGACCGTAAAGGCCGTCCGTATCGGGAACAAGGTTGTTTGTCTCTTGTTTTCATGCTGGGCAGCGACATCTCCCTAATTTTTCTGGTCAGAATGCTCCCTGCGAAACTGTACTCTGCGACTTGGGCGGCCGCCGAGAGGGTCTCAGACTGGTATTCTGCGGGGGCGGTGTCCTATTATCATAACCTCTGCCATAAAGCAGTCGGCGCGTACAAATCGGTCTTTCTTCACAGCATTTCTCCTTGCGGCGTGCTTGCGTGGCCTTCCGTCGATACAGATGTCGCAACCTACAGGCTCCTATCCTCCGTTCCTTTTCGCGAGCTCCCGATGCAGCGGCGCCAGCGAAGACCATGCTTTGCAACGTCTTTCTATCCGAATGACCCGTCCAGGCGAAAAAATTGCCTCTGCTGGAGGAGTTCGGCAGTCTGATGCGGCGAGTCGGGAGCTGATCTTGCTTGGACCGACCTTCGACAAAATTCACGTACATACCATTTCACATTGCGATGACTCTCGGCAAGACTTGCCGCACCATTTCTACTCATCCCCATCGACAAAGAGAGGTCCAAGCAACTCGCTGCCGCGGTATAAATAAACAACCTACGCTCGTGGAACGCGTCAGCCATGGACACCGTTCAAAACCCCCCAGATTCTGTACTGCCGTGGTTTATGGTGGCACTCGTCGTTTGGTTCGTCGCGCTGCGTAACCGGATTGCCGCACATGCGCTGTTTCCGGGGCACTCCCCCATGGAAGCCAGCCCGCTCCCTGCCAATTTCCCCTGGATCAACTCCCCCCTCCGCAAAAATCTGCGCTTTGCCTCGCCGTTCTCGCACAATCCCCACACCTACGGAATTGTACTCGCCTACCACCACACCCGGTACAGCTCGCATGTGTGGATGGTCACATGCGGCAAGTACCGCTCAGCATTCGGCGGTTTTGGCTGGCTAACACGCCTCACAGAACACCTGATTGTAGCTGTCTTCGAGGCGCCATTCGAGATTTGCGACGGCCCGAACGCCGCATTCACCCTCAATCCCGACATCGTCCTCGAAGGCCTTCAGAGGTCGGCCAGAGCCGCCGCCGCATATATCCTCGTAGCAACCTGTGAGAACCACTGCGTGGTGGATCGTACAGGTTGGATAACGCAGGTTGCGATTGAGACCGTCCGGCTGACGAATGCGTCGAACTGGGTGCCGGGACGGATTGTCGCGGAGCGATACATGCAGCAGTGCCTCCGATGCAGTGTCCCCGTTCCGCTTCCGATTCAGTTCTGCGCACTGCACGCCCGTTGAATCCAGGCTCTGCAAATGCGTCAGCTATCCCGAGCTAAGTCGCAGATCAGGCGCGTGCGTACCTTCTCATCGAAGTCATCACCGTCGCGAGCCACCTCTGACACAATCTCCACAGCCCCAGCGTGGCGCGCCCACCCGTCCGATACCCCCTCCATCCCACCTTGCATATACTTCGTGTCCTTCGGTTTCAAAGTCTGTGAATGGGCAATTGCCCTCGCAGCGTCGTTAACATCGTGGAGTTTGAGTGGTGTACGGACCTCACCATATCGTAGACCTAGATTTTCGTTCTCTAGTAGCGCTGTCGATAGCCAGGTAAATAGGGCATTTTGTCGTGGGTCTCAGTAGAGTAGAGCACGACGGACTATAAAACATTTATCATTGCGCCCCAGAGAGACGAGAACAAGGGTACTCCCCAGTTGAGTACAACAGCAGAACAAGGCGCTGCGTTGACTTGGAGATTGATTTCGTGACGAGACCGCAGGATGGAATACAAGGACTGGACCCACATGGCCCCATTTGGATCCACACGGTTCGGCCGTCGCGGCACAATCCGGGGGGATTTTCTTTCGTCCCAGAGTAAGCACAAGGTTATGTAACGAAATGTAGTCACTGTGGCATCTTCTGCGCTGGCTTCATAACTACCCTCTGGGTAGGCGTTTGTGCTCGCATAGCGTGGTGCCGGGTGATGCCGACAGTGCCGACATCATATGCATCACACACGTTGCTGACCAAGATTCAACCACAATGCTGATTCTGGACATAAAAGGAACTAGTATGTACTTCCCTTGAGCGGAGACTAAATGCAAGCGGCTCGAATTCGTTGGGCCGCGTATTTCCCACACTGTCATTCCTTTCCACCCATTTTGCCCCCAAAACCGATTCGATCCTTCTTGGATCTTTCTCTCCACCGGCGCGCGTGTCCAATCCTTGCTTGAGCAACTTAAAAGACAGGATTATATAACGAGCCCCATCGCTTCCCACAATGCTTTGTACTGCTTGTATATTTTCCACAGGCGATGGCGGTTCCGCATTGAATCCGTCTGAAGACAGACGGGAATGAATCGCGAAAAGGGGAACTCCCTGGAGTCGAGAGCACAGGCAAGACCCGCCGGTTTGGGATGCCAGCCACATATCGCCTTGTTAGCGCGATCTATTTCGTCTGCTACCCGGGACACCGGGAGGATCCATCTGAAATCTCCGTGGTGAACATGATGCCACAGAACCTCATCGAGCAAGGGATCCACCAGTCCAAAAGCCGCGCGGGACAATAGCAGGACGGAGCGAAGATCTGCCAAGGGAAGGAGAGGTAGGATTTGGACGACAACTTCGCGCGGGAGACCGTGAAAAATGCAAGGTGCTCCAGATTTGAATTGTGGACCACTCCTGATAAGTTCCAGAGGTCTTTCCGGCCAGCTAGCCAAGTGAGGTGAGATTATGAATCGCCGCGGATGCTGTCGGAACTCACAAGTCTGGACGTGTTACCATCCATGCCCCAAAATCGAGTGCAAATGCCGACCATAAATTTTTCCCTCGCAAGCCAGCACCAATCGCGGAAGCGGTATTCACCGACCCCACCCTGGCGTCCACCAGCAAGTCTTGCCACCCGTCCACCTGGGATCTCTCTATTCCGCCGTAGGATATCCCTCGCAAAAGACCGGAATCGCTGTGTTCTGCGATCAGAGCCAGTCAGCCAGATGTGACCTTAAAAGTCAAGTACATACGACGGTCTGGCTCTGTATCAAGCAGACGGTAAAATTGCTCTGCAAACGTTTCGTCGTCCCACAACGCCACCGGGGGACATGAAAGTCTCATCCATTCCTCGAAATATCTGTACGGGCGTTCCCAGCAAAAGCTAGCACCGTAGCCGCCGGGCCCGCCTCCATAACGGGTGATCTCCCCTATTAGCTGCTCCCCGCCATTTTCATCCTCGACGACCACTCTCTGCCAGAATTCGTCATTGAAATGCAGCACTCGCCTGAGCTCCACCTGGCCCCCGTTCCTTTGCGGCCCTATGACCACTCCCGTGTCGTAGAAATCAGTGGGCTCGCACAAAGTCTTATCCGCGACGTCCCACGGGTTTTTACGCCCAGTGTAGTTGAGCAGCCAACCGCTCCCCGAACACGATATCAGCGACTCCGCTACGATTTTTGCAACCGTGGGCACAGAGTAGTTTTGGCCCAAGACTTCGACGATTTCGACTGCCATATAGTTCGCGGTCATTCCGATATCTTCATCGTCGCCATCAAAATCGAGGGGTCCGGAATAGGGACTTATGGCGGAGAGCACACAGAGCTGCATGGAGAGCAGAGGTAGGGAAAGACCTGGGCCGTCGAAGTAGGCTGGTCGGAAAATGGGAGGGATTGTGGGTCCAGAAAGGACACCGGCGGTGCAACGGCATGATTGTGCAGGTGCCCATCAACAAAACTCAAGTATCAGCCTCACGGGTTACTCTCATTTTCGTTTCAACATTCGCCGCGTCCCGTGCTTCTAAGTTTCATCTACCCGCCGTCCGCCTCTTGCACGACACGACATGGCGACGGGCGATTGGCCGCGTCCCACTATCACTTCAAAAGGCGATCCCTGGCCTCTGAATCTTCGTCTGGAACCACCCCCGCTTCACATACTATGGCTGGCCCATATATCTCGCTTTCACACTCGATCAGTGCTATACTCATCCTGGTCTGCTTGTCACACGGCCTTCACATCCCCGGGCCCCGAGCCCCACCCCAAATAGTCCCACCCCCAACGATCCCACCCCCGACCGCACCACCTCCGGCACAGATTGACGACGGCGGGACACACGCGGTCTGCGCACTGCAGTTCAAAGCCGTGACGGGTTTTCCGACCTTGAAAATCAACATCCGCGGCAACAAAGTGTGTAAGCCAACGACCCCCTTTTACAAGTACACCAAAGGGCAGGACAGTCTCATGCCGAAGACGGTGAGTCTTACTCCGGCACAGTACTAGTCACGCGGGATGGATAATAATGCTTGAACCAGGGACAAACCTGGTGGACGGATACCAAAAAACCATTCAGCTGGGGGCAAGAGCCCGACGTCAGATGCGGTTCGGTATAATTTCTATCATAGGTCGTCTTCGTTGACGTCGAGATGCACAGAACACGTGTTGGAACTCAACATCCTGAAGAAGGTAATGGAAAGTCCAGGCGGCCCTTGGGATCAAATTGTGAAACTAGTCGCAAGTGGACATTCTGTGAACGACCCAATCATTTCCAACTTGTACACCCCGCTCGTTGGCATCATCAACGGCCAAGAAAATGTGGTATTCGCATCGAAGATGATCGAGAGCCAGGTAGTATCATATTCTAAACGAATTCTGTCCAGCCCCTTCGACATTGACATGCGTATTAGAAAGAACGCTTTGTTGCATATGCACAAAACAGCCAAGCCTCCCTCGCCGTTACGGGGTTCACTGGCACGGATTCGCTTAGTTTGCTAAAAGCCGCCAATGACTATCTTGTCAAGACCAAGGATGGCACGGATTCACTCCAGGGGAGTACATGGGCGAATGCTAACACTCAACACGTGGCATCTCAGCTGGATCAGACAATGGCTGCAGCGATTAAAGCGGCCAATCCATCCGTGAGTGGTAATGGCAAAAGGGTGTGGTTGACTTATGTACATATTCGGCAGGCTTCACCTATGCGCATGACAGTAGTAAATGAGTGGACTAAGGTCCTTGCTATTGGCAACTCGTTGGCCAGTTCGCATACTGCTGCCCCTCCCACTCCTCCTCCGCCTCCTCCGCCTCCTCCGCCTACCCCTCCTCCCCCCAGTGGTCCGTAAATGTACTTGAGTGCCTCACCAATCCACATGTTCGGGAAGCCTGATAAATTGTGTTCATAGATTTTCGAGGGCACAACGTGTCTGTGTGACTCTTACCTGACGGGGTGACTTTCGCGAAGAATACCAGGGTGTTGAAAGTAAAAGTCAATCCAAGTCAGTTCAACATGATCGAAAGACCGGGGCATCATTGTACATGTAGCTTTGTGTAACCAGGAACAAGCCAGTAACTCACATTCAAGTTTGGAATTGACGTGTGAGCGCGGCCGGCCATACAACCATAATGTAGGTCTAAAAAGAAGGAAAAAACTGACTATCGTCCGTATACATGACTCGGCCCTGAGTCGAACAGGGAACTTCACGGGAATGCAATTTCGACCGCAATTGGCATGGATGCGGACCTTTCGCTACCGAGTCGTTATCAACTGGATCGTTGTTTGAACATGCCAGAAGGAGAGCATTGTTAGTTTGGGTGAACACAGCCAAAATTCACAACAATGTCGGTCAATGACTTCGCCCGGAGTCGAACAGGCACTCAAGGACACGGTATGCTGGTCATACACAGCGGATTCTGTATCAAGCTTGAATTTAGGGTAGGTGGGTCACCTTGATGATGATGCATGGAATATTCCTGGAACCGCAACCTTAACAAGCAGAAATTCGAAACAAGCTGCAATAGCAGCAGGCGAGCGGAGAGAACACATGAACCAAAAAAACCTTCAACATTACTGCGAAAGGACTGGGCCTGGGTCGAACAGGCTTCTTCCCGTCTTTAGCCAATGAGAACAAGACGAACGAAGGGGATGCGAACCGGTCGCTACCGAGTCTGTACGTAGTTGGGAAATCAGCTGATTTGGTCAATGGTAGAGGAAGGGTACATACTCGCCATTCAATATTTCGCTATTCATTGGACCATCCGCTAAACATTACAGCTCTCGTGCCGTAAGCTCGCAACATTGAGCAGAGGGACTCCCGGAAAAAGTAGCTCGGATGAAAAAGCAGGATGACCCGGGCCCGAGTCGAACAGGCGTCTTCCTAAAGCTAGAGCCCAATTGGGGACACATCACGTTGAATGGATGCGGACGGTCCGCCACCGAGTCGGTAGTGGACTTGGTGGCTGCACGAATGTTGTTGGTGTTCAAACGCATGGCAGCTTCCTGGGCATCTTCATGTTCCGTCTGAATTTGAGCCGAGATGAACCAGCGGTTAAACCGGACTCAGGCTGGAATTAACCCCGACATGAGTGGCAAAGGCTAGGCTTGAGAAGGGGCGTGAACCGCTCGCTGCCGAGTCTGTACTACGCAAGGTAAGCAAATCAGCCTATAATTCGAACGAACCTCACCATATGATCCAAGCTGAAGTATAATGTATATTGACTCAGCTGAAAGCTTTGTGCAGGGAGTGTTCGTGTTAAATATTGCGAGCCGCTCGCGACCGAGTCTTTAAGAATGCATGCGGAGTAAGTTAGCTAGGCCTAGGCTCTCGAGGCGTGACCTGAGCTTCACTTCAAGTTGTTGATGCGACGTAGGGAGCACCCTTCAGGATAGCGACATCGTGGTGAAGCGGAACATCGCCGCTCAGGCTCTCGCGCCGTGACATCACAAACTCGAGGAGAGAGGGAGCAGTACTCGTCCGGATAAAAAAAGCACAGGGTGGATTCGTAGCACTCGCCCCTGATTCGAACAGGGAAGTCCACGAAAAGCGTTTCTACGAAGCACATTACATTGTCATGGATGCGGACCTTCCACTACCGAGTCGTTTACAGCTTGAAAGTTGATATGTTAGCCTTCAGGTGGATAGACGAAGGAATGCAGTCAGAGTACATTAACCAGGACAGCAAGGGAAAAGGATGTGCTACCTGAAGTGTCAATTCGTCGTGACTCGAACAGGCTTCTCCCTATCTTTAGCTCAGACTCGGAAGAAGACAAAGGAATGGGGTGCTCACCGCTCGCTGCCGAGTCTGTTAGATGGGCCTGTCATTTAAATGGAACTCGATGCAGGCTGGAGTGCGTTGACGTTTGCGTTTTGCGTTGGATATTGGGAGGTTGAAAGATAGCAAGTACTTATCCTTAGAGCCTAGCAAAGTGAAAGACGCGGACTCGGAGGGTGACGGTACGAAAAAGAATTACAGCGTCATCATCGAGGAATGACCCGGGCCTGGGTCGAACAGGTTTCTCCCCTCTTCTCCCCATCTTTAGCAAATGAGAACAAGGCGCGGGAAAGGGGTGCGAACCGCTCGCTACGGAGTATGTACGCAAGAGTAAGCAAACCAGCGGATCATCCGACCGGAACTCAGTATCGAGCTTGGCATCGACGCAGCTGGAAGGTTTGCGCAAGGAGTTCGCGTTGAACATCCAGATGCATATGGCCATTGACAGGAGCTGCGTGGGCCTGTCAAGGCGCGGTAGAGGCACGAAAAAAATTGTGGATTTCGTGAAAGAATGACCCGGGCCTGGGTCGAACAGGCGTCTTCCACACAAAGCCCCTTACTGGAGGGTTGTAGGCGGATGTCATGTGGTCCGCCACCGGGTCGATATTGGGGTTGAGGACTGCTCGAGCAAGTGCGGTTGGTGTTTCGAAGCAAAGGTACAGGTACAGGTACCTTCGTCTGGAGGCTCTCCGGGATTGAGTCCGAACTTTGGATTGAGTTTCAAGTCGACAAGTCCAGTGCGCTGGGGATGTAAAGCAGCACTCAAGATCACAGATGTAGCGGAGACGATGGGTTGTTGAATATGAGCCCGACAAGCCAAGAAAAGGAGGAGAAATAAATTCGACATGGGCGTCGAAAGCAAGAGACGTTGCGTGCCCTGTTTGTCTTCTCCTTGTCCCTATTTGTTTGGCATCCCCTTCTCATCACTCCCTTCCACTTTCTCCGTTGCCTTTCTCCATTTCTTAGTACCCAGGCTTGAGCGACGATGCTCCCGCCCGACCCCGTCCCCGGGCTGTACCTCTTCCCCCTCGACGACTCCTTCTTTCCCCCAAAACGCATCGCCCTCCCGCCCGGCACGCGCGTGCGCATCGGGCGCCAGCTGAGCCAGAAGAGTCTCCCCGCGGCGGGGAACGGCGTGTTCGAGAGCCGGGTGCTGAGTCGGCAGCATGCGGAGGCGTGGGTGGACGGTGGACGGGTGCGTGCTTCTGCTGAATAACGAGAGAGAGAGGCTAATTATGGGGTGGCGTATTTTATTTGGTAGATGCTCATCCGGGACGTCAAGTCGTCGAACGGGACGTTTGTGAACGGCGAGCGGCTCAGCCTTGAGGGCGCCGAGTCGGACGCGTACGAGTTGCGGAGCGACGATATCCTTGTACGTGGTCCTCTTTCCTCTCCTCGTTCTCGTCTGCTCGTCTGCTTTCTTGGTTTGCGTCGCTGCATCGCGGAGAACACCCGCTCGTACGCGAATACTGCGACCTAGGGCCCCCCAATTCTCTGCTCTGGCTCACGGACGGCCCTTTGACGCGTAATGCTGCACGCACCAGGGATGCAAATCACCATGCCTCCCCCACGAACTGCACAGCGCCTGTGCACACCTTTCCCTGTGCCGGGAATCACCGCCCAGCGGCGCCCGACGCTCTCTTAGCCGTGGCTCTGGCTCGGGCGCAGAATTTTCTCTCAACTTCGCGGTGCTCTCGTTCTTTGCGAGGAAGTTCTTTTCTCCGTTTTCCGCACACGGGCGGAGTTAATTCCCCTACGCTGGGCGTTATATGCATTAGCAGCGGCCCAGGAAGGCCGTGCTTGAGCTGAGCGCTGTCCCCTGGCCGGTGAACGCATTACGTGCCACGCTACGCCGCTGGACCTGCGCGTCATTTTGGTGCCTGCTCCTGCTTCTTTTTCATTTTACTCGCTTCTTCTCTTCGGGCGCTCTCGTACCTTCTTCTTCTTGCGGGGGCTGAAGGTGTCGTGTGCGGAGACAGGCACTCTTTCGCAAGCTATGCGTAGCCGTTCATCCTGCGCTGCGTTGCTGTGCGACATAGTTGCCTTCTTTTCTCTCTTGTGTCTGGTTTTTTTGGACGCGACCGGCATAAATCGCGCTTGTGGCGGCAGGCGGAGCTATATCGCGGCCTGGCTTGTTATAGCAGACAAGCGACGATGCCTAGACGTCCCTCAAGCACTCTTGGCGCTCCCAACTTCCTTCTCTTTCGTTTGCGTTTCCCTCCTTCCTTCCAGCCGGCGGCCTTGGCGCGGACGCGCATGGATGGTGGGCGCGTGACCGGCTTTCTCCTTGTCTCAGTCTGGCTCGCGCCCGCACGCGACTCGTAGCCTCCCATGCGTCCGCGCTATGCCAGACTCATATCGCGCTCCCCGGCGTTTGCGGTGCTTGAGCTACTCGTTAGCGCCGCCCCGCCTGCGTCGCCCCACACGGGCGCTCGCTACTGCCCAGTATGAACTTACTGTGGTCGCGTGCGTAATTTAGCCTCTGATGGTGGAAGCGGACTCGAGGTGTGATTCTCGGCGCCGTTCTGCATAGAGCGCTGGGGCCTTTTTCGTCCCGCGCGCGCGGCGGATAAGGAGTATCGCCCTTTCACGCGATGGGTAGCGGCGAACACTTTGTGGATTTTCCCTTGCCGCCACGGAGGCGCCGCCGCCTTTCTGCGTCGCCGAACAAGGGATAGCCGCGCTGCTTCCCTTTGCGAGTTTGATGCTCGGTATCGTGCACCGCTCGAGCGCATGGTTTTGCGGATCTCGTCGTAGAAGCTCGCGACGCGGACGCCGGCGCGAGTCTGTCTCCTTCTTCACTTCGGACGGTGGGCGCGGGGGGCGCGATACGGTGGATGATGTCGCGTCGTGGCTTGTTATGTCGGGCGACCAACAATGTCATTTTGCGACATTGCCGCTTGCTTTTTCTTGTTTGCTTTCTCTCTTTCTTTCTTTCTTTCGCGTCTTTCTTTCGCGTCTTTTTTCGGGGAGAAGGCCTCGCAGCGCGCGGCATAAATTGCAAGCTTCATCTCATGCATTTGGCGGGTTCGTGGCGACCAGCGTCCTCCTTCGCTCCGGATTTATATATGCGCGAGCTTCTATATGTCTTCTTTCCCTCGTTCCCTTTCTTTCTTCCTCTCCTTACTCTCTTCTTATTTTCCCCCTTCTCTCCACGCCCTTCCTTCACAAAGCTAAACTCTTTCTCTTTATCCAGGAATTCGGCATCGACATCGTCGGCGAACACGGCGAAGTCGTCCACCGCAAAGTCGCCGCGCGCGTCACCTGCGCCTTCACCCCCGCCGACGCCGCCCGCGCCGTGCGTGCCGAGGCGCGCGTCTCTGCCTCATCCCCTGCGTCTTCCTCCTCCTCTTCCTCCGCTTCTGGCTCTGCGCCAAATGGGAATGCGAACGGTAACGGGCAGCCCGCCAACATCGCAGGGCACCACCCGCACAACGGACACAATGGGCAAAATAGCAACCCCTACGACGCCCACGGCCCGCCCTCGCCCTCGGACCAGCGCCGCCCGCAGCACGCCACGGGGCTCGCGGGCATGGGCGGGATGGGCGCGGAGCGTATACGGCCGAAGTCGGGTGTGGATCTGGATGGGGTGTTGGCGAGGATACGGGGCGAGGCGATGGGGTCGCTCAGGGAGGGTGCGGGGAGGGATAGAGATGGCAGAGGGGGAGATGGTACGGGGAGAGGCGGAGAAGGCATGGGTAGGGAGAGGGAGGGCCGACCACCGTTGAAAGCGCCCAGCCTGGCCTCGCCGGGGATACCAGCGTTGCCGCCGCCGCCTGCGGTACAGGCCCTCGCGGACGCCGCCCAGTCGACGAATGCCAATGGGAATGGCGCGGAGGCAGGAGAGGCAGGGGCAGGGGCGAGGGAGGACCCACTCGCGCGGCTGAGGGAAGAGCTGGCGAGCACGCAGGAGAAGCTGGCGGAGGCGGTGCGCATGGCTGAGACGTTCGCCCCTGCGTTGACGGCGTCCGTGACCGGCATTGCTTTGCCGTCGCTCGCGTCGGTGCAGCCGGAGAATGAGCCTGGAAAGGCTGCGGTCTCGATCGTTCATGATTGTGCGTACATTCTTCATCTTGGAAGATGCAAAGCTAGCGCTAATCCTTTCCTCCCGATACTTAGATGCGTACGCGAACGGAGACGCCCCGCGCACGGCGAGACCTGGTTCCAATTCTGGCTCCCATTCTGGTACGTCGCATCATACACCTTGATTACTGCCGTTCCCACTGACGCATATCCTCAGACACTACTAATACTAATATCGAATCCTCACCATCTACGTCCGAATTTACATCGACACTAGACGCCCCGCCTACCGCACGGCCAGCCGGCGACGACGAGGTCCACTCGTTCCCCTCTTCCGACGCCAACGACACATCCTCCCCGCTACACGCTAACACCCTCGCCCTCCGCGCAGAGCTCGCTGCATTGCGTTCGGAGGCGGGGGCGCTGCACCGCGCAAGGCATCGGCGGCGCGCGATGACCATTCGGTCGTCGTCGTCGTCTGCGTCGGGGGCGCCAGGGATGGGGATGGGGACGGTTAGGCAGAGGAGGGGGACGGTGAGGCAACGCAGGGGGCGGGTGGGGGTGTTGGAGGCGTTGGATATCGAGGGGGATTTAGGGCACGGGGATGACGAAGACGAGGAGGAAGGGGATGGAGAGGATAAAGACGTCGATGGAGAGGGGCGAGGGAAGGAGGAAGGGGAGGGAGACGAAGATGACTGGGAGGACGACGTCGACTTCCGTGCGGAGGTGGCTGAGATGGCGGCGACTGGCGCGGCGTCTCCCGCGTCGTCGCCGCGGTCGGCGACGTTCCGGTATGCGGGCGGAGAGGGTGGCGGCGGGGGTCTGAGGGGGGTGTTCGACGAAGAGGGTGATGAGGAGTCCTGGGCGGGAGGACAGATTGGGGATGCGAGGCGAGGGGGAGATGAAGAGCAGGAGGGTGACCTTACGGCGCTGTCTGCGCAGCTCGACGCGCTTGCGGGGCAGCTTGAGACGCTCAATGGACGGCTCGGTGCGCTGCACGAGGCGGGGCTTGTCGGCGCCTCTCTGTCTGTCTCCGACGCTGCTGCCTCTGCCGATGGCGTGGAGGGTGCGAGTAGCGTCGAAGGAGGCGCTGGAGAGAGACTCCAGGAGCTGGAGGAGCGTGTGCTTGCGCTCGAGGGCACCGTTGTCGCCGCCTCTTCTGCAGCCGTTGAAGACGCACCGAAACCCGCTTCATGCGCTGCGCCAGCAAGTCCCGAAACAGACCCCGCCGCCATCCAAGCGACCCTCGCTGCCGGTCTCGCGGCGCTGCAGGAGGAATGGGCTGCATTCCGCGCGGAGACGGCGGCATATGCACCCTCTGCCCCCACGTCCATCTACGCTGTACCCACTCTCCCCGACTACGCTCGCGGGGTCGACATCGGCATCACCGGGGACATGGGCATGAGTCCGTATCCCTACACCAGCGCAAGCGCTATCGCCGGCGCTGGCTTCTACGGCTCCATCTCCCGCCGACGCCCCAGGACGCGGGGGATGATCTACCCGTACGACCCCGCCTCTGACGCCTCGGACGAGCCTGATTCGGAGTCCGAGTCTGACTTGGACGAGGAGGACGAGCATGCCGACGGGCTGCAGGTTCCGCTGCACGCGCGGCTGGGGACGTCGGACAGCGAGGACGCGCGCGTGCCGGGGCGGTGGGGGCTGCTCACGCCTGAGGGGAGCGTGCGCGGGTGGCTCGGGTCGACGGGCTCTGACGCGGGCTCGGGGTCGACGCCCACGGCTGCGTCGACGCTGTTCAAGGCTAACACCACCGCCGTGAATGGCAAGCTCGGCGCAGCGCACGCGGCGGAGAATAAGCCGCGCAAGACGCGCACGGGCGGGGAGCATAAGATGCTGCTCGCTGGGGCTGTGGGCGCCGGCGCGATGATAGTCGCGGCGGCGTGGTGGGGGGCGTAAGGCGCTCCTCCCTTCCTCCTTCATCCCTCGGCCCCCAGGGAAGACGGCTGTGTAACGCACGAAGTAATGCCTTCACGACTCCTTCACGTTATCTTTAACCCACGACCGGGGATGTTCTTTTCCCCTTCACGATCACTCTCATTTTTTTATGTGCTACTCTGCTCACGGAATGGAATCACATTTGAGTATCGTATTTACAACTAGTTGCCTCGTCCAGTGTATGTACTTTAGATACCCTCGTACCGCCTTGCTAGAGGTGTAATTTATCGCTCGTTAATCGTTACTTGGCCACGCGGATTTCTCTCATAATTATCGTAGAGTGATACACACCATCCACCCACGCCTCCGCATGCTGCCGACTCAGCGCCCTGCTCTCAAAGACGCCGTTGCTGGCGCCCGATGCGCACGCGCGTGCCGGGCGGGAGGGCGATGCGTTTTGGGGGGAAGAAGGAGCCGTCGAGTGGGAAGGGTGCGGTGGAACTTGGGTGGAACGGTATTTTCAGCAAATGGAGCAGCAAGAGTCCCGCGGTGGGCTGTCCCAGTTAGAGGTTAACAAGCCATCGTAACGCCGGTTGAAGATCTAGCCAAAAAAGTGAACGAGCGTCGAAAGCAAAAGACTGTGCGTGCCCTGTTTGGCTTGACAGTGTCCCGCCTTGTTTACCCTCTCCTTCCCATCCTCCATTTCCACTTCTCTCAAGTTCTCTACCATACGGCCGCTATGGCGCGGACTCGGTCAATCAGGCCTCAGGAGCCACTGAGGAGTACCTGGCTAAAGCACTCTTGTTTCTTGCCTCGCGGACGGCGTAATGTTGCCGAATTTCTACGAAAATCACCATGCCACTTCCCGAAGTGCGCAGGCTCACTGCGCCCCGTACTTTGCTCTGCTCTGCGCAAGAACCATGATGCCCTGCCTCCGGTGGATCCTACTCGCGCGCGGCTTTGGGGGCAAGTGGATGCAATACATGCCCGTCTGCGCACGGCGTACACGTTTGGCGCGTACCCTCCGCCGCTAGGGGGTCGATCCGTAGCGGCTGCCGCCTCAGTGTCTCCGACCGCATGCTATTCGCATGCCATCCTGTCGTTCTCCGTTTGGGACGCTCTCTTCCCGCGGAAGACGGCGCTGAATGACAGTCAATGTCGAGACGCGGACGCGGAAACTCATCGCGCTCCGCACAGCTTTAAACGGCCATTCTGCGTCCTAACGTCCTGCTGTCCTTTTTTCGCCGCTGCTCTTACCTCTATCTCCCAATGAGACGGCGTTTGCATCCTCCTGCCGGTTCCTTCGGCTCGTTCTGGGCCCTGGCTGCAGTGCGGGCACGCCTCTGCGGTGGTGCGAGGCCTTAGTGTTCCGTACTCTCCTTGCTCAGCGTTTATCATGGAGCTCTGCGCGGGCAAGCGGCGCCGTCTTCCCGCCCTTTGCTCTGCTGTTTTTTTGGTGTATCTCTTCGGTCGTGTCTTTGATGTGTCGGGTCCCACAGGCCCATACCTTGTCGTGGTGGGATACGGCACTAGCTTCTTGCCTCGCGAGCAGCCTTTGGCGCGGGTGGACTCGGGGTGCATGATCATGATCATGCATCTGTCTTCTTATCCTTCGACGACGTGCATGATTTCGTTTCGACGACGGCATGATTGCTTTGACTCTGGGAGGCGGACCGTACCACCTTCCGCCCTCCTCCCCCTGCGGCTGGATCACTACCAGCTGCGGGCTTTTGCTTCCCTGAGCACGCGCGGGTGCGGGCTTTTGTTTCGACCCGTCCTTCAGTGCTATCTCATTTCTTTCGCGCGCGCTGGCTGACGTGTGTCTCCGCCCAAGTGCATGCTTGCCTCCCCATACCACAACGACGCTGCGGTTCCCGGCTTCCCTCCCGATTGCCTGTACGCATGCTGTATCAGCGTACGTACGCCCTCATTCCGAGCGCGCTCCCTTCGCTACCTCCCTTCCTTCCGCTTTCCGCTTTTGGTTTTCTCTCTACCTTTCTCTTTCGCCGCTTCTCCTTCTTCCTCTTGTTCCCCTTCTTCCCCATTTCTATTCCCCTGGGAGTTCGAAATCGACGTCGACGGCGAGCGCGGCAGATTCGTCCATCCAAGGTCGCCCGCCCCGAAGCGCATTTCCTTCTCTCCCCTGGGCAGGTGCGCAGGGCGGAGCAGGCGTGTGGGGAGGGGGAGGGAGCCCCGCCGTCCCTTCCTGCTGTACAAGCCATGACGCGTGCGGACGCCAGCATAGACGACGCAGATGGGGATGCGAATGGGCCGGTGCAAAGGAGGACACGCTCGCACGTCTGCGAAGATGCAGGAGGCGCTGGCGGAGGCGGTCAGCAAGGCTGGGGCGTTTGTGCTTCAACGGCTTCTGCGACCGTGACCGCCGCCGCGAACGCCTCACCCTGCCTCGCTTCGGGACAACGATGGGGACTTCTGCGGCGTCAAGAATCCATGATTGTGCGTACCTCTCCCTCCCTCTATCCCACCTTCCTCCTTTTTCGGTGAAATGGCGCTGACGCTCTTCCGTTACGTCGCCGTGTGGTATCCAGACCCGCACGTAAATGGGGACGCCCCTAGCACGGCTCGCGATTCAATTTCAAATCCTGTCTCCCACTCTGGTGGGTCACGTTGTGTCCTACTCCCGCTGCTGCTGACGCATTTACTCAGACGCTGACAATGCCGATGCCCATGCCCGCACCCATTGCCACCAATACCGATCTATATCTGAATCTACACCCACGACGGCCCAGCCCCGCCTACTACTCGTCGCGCCCCGCACCACCCACCATCCTCCGCCCGAGACGACGACGACGCAGCGCAGCGCCCTACGCACTGCACGGGGTCGCCCTAGGCCTCGCCATCTGCGCGGAGCTCGCAGCGCTACGCGCGGAGGCAGTGATGCTGCACCGTGCGCTGCATCGCAGGAGGGCGATGACGATCCGGTCTTCGTCTCCCGGCGCTGCAAGGGGAGTGGGCTGCCTTCCGCGCGGAGACGGGGGTGTACGCACCCTACACTCCTGTGTCCGTCTACGCCGTACCTACTAAGCCCGACCTTGCGTGCGGGCGCGACATGAGAACGCTGGGATGTGTCCGTATCCCTACACGGGGACACGCTGTCGCCAGTGCCACGTTCTGCGGCTTGATCTCGCGCAGACGGGCAAGGACGCGGGGGATGGCGTGCAAGTACGATCCCGCCTCTGGCGCCTCTGACGAGCCCGATTCGAAGTCCAAGTCTGACTTAGACGAGGAGGACGAGCATGCCCACGAGCTGCAGGTACCGCGAGGACGCGCGCGTGCCGCGGCGGGGGGAGCTCCTTACGCGTCAGGGGAGCGTGCTCCGACGTGGACTCGGGGGTCGACGCCCTCAGCTGGGTGTGCGTTAGAGAGGCAGATGCGGACGGGCGGCGAGGGGCGCCAACTGTCGCGGCTGCGTGTAGGGGCGAGCTTTTCCTTTGCCCCACGCCCCAACAGAGCGCGGCCTACGAAGTAATGCCATCCACGACTGCTTCACGTTATTCGACCGGACCTTTTTTCCCTCTCAACCATTCTCAATTTTTATTCCGCTCCCCATCTCAGCTCTGTTCACGAAATCGAATCGCATCTGAAAATAGTATTCCCAGCTAGTCGCTCCGTTCAGTGTATGGACCTTAGATACCCTCACCACCTTACTGGAGGTGTAGTCTTCGGCTCGTTGATTGGTATTATTGGCAACGCACAGCCTTGGAGGTTCAGAACATGGGAGGACTTCAAACCTTGAAGGTAGAATGCAAACAAAGAGGGTCAGCAAATTTCTGACCCCATCGGAGTCCGGTAAGTAACAGACTTGAACAATCTAGGAACGCCCTTCGTATTTGATTGTCGGTTTCTCATCACTCCTCAGCTCTTGTTCTCTTTCTTCCCAAAACTGATGTTATCCATGGATCGTTGTACTTGTGGCGTCGTCGTGAGATCGAATATGATTTCGCCAAGTACAGTGTATATATGCAGGGTCGACCCGACGTCCGCGCTAGTACGCGACCGCGAGAACCACCACAACTGCCATCCTCGCATTCGCGGATCGAGCCAAACCTCCTATAGGCCGACGCAGACTACAGCTACTACTCACACTACAAGGGCAAAGATCGACGCAATTGCGCAAAAATGTCCGTGTCGGAGAGCGGGCAAAGGCATCTGAAGGATGGAGATAGCAAGATCGGGGTTTGGTTAATCCGCGCCAAGTTGCTGTCCGGTGAGGCAAGGAGGCGTTGAGTAACTGCGAGTAGAGTCAAACGGCGGGATTTGAGGTGCGTCCAGTTGGCCTCAGACGCCGAGTACCACGCTGAAAAATTTCAACCAAAGAGCTCTAGGCCCTGCCGCTCGCACGCAGCGCATAGCACTGCGTCCGGATATCGAACGAGACTTTGGCAGTGATACCCTCCGCACCTGTGCAGCGGGAGGGTAGCGATAGGCTGGTTGGGGAAGCCGCGCAGTGGGAGTTCGTAGTGGTTCATCCACCCCGGCCCTTGTTGGTCCTCTGTCTGGATTAAAATTTGTAGGCGGCTGACGATTCGGACAGGTTTCCTGTGAGCGAGGGACTCAAGCATTGCAGTGAAGAGGATGTCGGGTGGCATGACAAAAGCGGGATCGTCGTCATAAACACTCCAGGGGACCTCCAACCGGGCGAGCCACGTTCCGCCTGCGGATGACTGTGAGTGGCACAATTGCGCCGTAAAGCAGAAGACGCTGACCTGAGAATATTCCCCAGAAGTCGAGTTGCTCCGCAGGCGAGGAGCCACAGAAGCCAAATTCAAAATCCCAGTGGTGGTTGATCTGGTCCGCACCGTATTCGACGATCCACTGCATGCTCGATGCGATCCGCTGAAGGCCGGAGAGAAAGCCGGGTGGGAGGGGGAAATTATCAGGGACGCCCGGTAGTGCGAGCCCATGGTGAATCTTGCAGTCGTCTCGCAGGCTCAGGACCCACGCAAAAATGAGGCTGAGCAGATGGCAAACGACACCGTTGTAATAGCGGTGGAAGGAAGGGTCCATGGGTGTCGAGAACAGAAAATTAGGATTTATGCGGAGTACTTTGACCTGTGGCCCCGCGAGCTGAATGTATAGCCCCGCGAAGGGTGGTGAAAATTGAGGTTTCGAAGCGAGGTGGCGCAGTGCGGAAGGTTGTGCGCGCACTCCGTGTCTTGGGAGTGGAATGCAAATTTGGTCGCTGGGCCGGCGTGGCTACAAAACAAGTCGGGAAGGTCGCTACTCACAAACAAGTTGTGTACACGAGGAGGTGGCACCGGCGGTCCCGACGCGCATGCGTCCGAATGGACTCAGGCTGTTAAATCACAATCGCAGCATCCGGGCCATCTGATAGCTTTCCTATTTGGACGCACTGCTTATGAGATGAAATGAAAATCCACGCCGAGGCCACGCACAGTAAAAATCAAATTTGAATATCACCGCGGTGATAAAACATGGATGGCGTTGAAAACTTGAATTCGGCTTGTGTACAGATATTTTTGAGCAGCTAGAAATTGTACAGGACGTCAGCGCAGAGATATTTGACCCTGGCGGTGTGTTTGGAGATCAACCTGCGGTAGCCTCTAGAATATTCCAGAGCGCTACGTCTGGAAGCCACTGGAGTTCGCCTAAGAGAGACGCCAGATTCATAAGTTGCTTGAAAGAGTGGTACTATTAATTCGATAGATATCCAGTTTGAAATCCGGTGCCCAGAGGTCGAACGATATGGATGCCATTCTGAACTGGCATGAGACGCGTTACTAAGGTCCGGCGTTCGTGAATCGTCCAAGAGATGATGATTCGCCCAAGATTCGCCAGAGACTAGACTCCAAGGCTCCCAAGGGTAAGAATTCGTACGGGCTTCCCAAGGAGAGTCAAAGGAAGTGCCAGCGGAACGAGACGGGAGTGGATGGATTGGAAGTGTAGCCGGAGCCTAACGAATTCAAAGAAAAGAAAAAAGGATCGGCACAAGATCGGCATTTGATCGAATGTCATTCACTATTCGGTGATTGCCGGCCCCGCCATTCATCCTTCTCTCGTTCGGTAAACGAAGAGGGGATATTGTAAGGGCCTTGGGCCACGTTCACGACGTTCTTCAGAATTTCTTGCAACTCTGCTCAGCCGCAATCGTTTAAATTCGGGGTCGATACATTCAAAAGACGTTCGCCCAACGTTCGCCGAATGTGATGGTTCTCAAGACTCAGATGATTCCGGTTGAGTTTATCATATCGTAGGTACACATCGTTATATACATCGCAATATACATCGCAACATGGTGAGTTTACATCAATCCGGACCGTACTGGTACTCCGCTGTCGACAGGACCCAAGACCCATTGTTGCCACTCCAAATATTCTGGCTTCGCGGTCATTGCTGCTCGAATGGTAGGCTTGATTGCGCTACCATTGCCCATGAGCGTTCGAATGAGACATCGAAGTGCATGTGCTCTCGTCTTTCCCTTTTTACTCTCCAATTTGGGAAAGCTTCCTTGATTTTCGGTCCAAATCTTATCCAAGGCGCGTTGAATCGACGGCGAATGCGGTGACAAGACATTATTCGCCTTGGACGCCTTGGTCCTGGCCCCGGCCCTTGGACTTCTTGGGGAGTTTCGGCGGCGGTATGCGCATTGCCTTTGGTGGAATCATCAATCATCAACGAGTGCAAGTGCTGCATGGAGCCCAGTGCAGCCAGGCTTGAACTTGAGTGGTTTGAGAGTGAGTAGCCGGCCCAGCACTCTAAAGGTACATACATACCTTCAACGTGGGCCATTAGCAAGTCAACGGAGTGGAAGGAAGCGGCTAGGACGTTCACTGGTATCAGTCGATGAATGATGCAGTGGCACGGCCAGCAAATGACAGCGATCGAGTCCGTCTGTTCGCGAGTGAGAGGAGAACTACGGGCAGCCGCTTTTCTTGACACCGCTCGGGGGCAAAGGTGGTGTTTTGTGATACAGTGCGTCTCACGACCACAGAGCTCGCACGTTCCGCTTTCGTTGGCCCGGGTATCTTTTGTAGCTGAGAGCCACGGGGATCCGGTGGTTGGGATGCCAGGCTGGAAGGGACCGTGACTGAAGTCATTGCTTGCCGGCTCTTGCTGGTTTGTTGCTGCCAGTGGGCTGTAGATACTAGATAGAGCCTGATAGAGCCTAGTAAGCTAAACGAGAACCGCGAGATCTCGAGATAGTACAGCCAGTTATGATAATGAGACGGCCTACGATCAAGTCGGTATGAATCTCTGATGGACTTTACGCCGCCGATCGGATTGCTCTGTTCACTGCGTGAAAGGCAATACCTTGCCCGATGAAAGTAATACGAAGATGGGTGCCAAGGCTAAGTTGCTCGTTAACGATGCTCCAGGGGTGTAAAACTTGAAATTGCCGAATTCTGTTACGTTCTGTTTCCCTACCTACCTACTTACACTTTGATTGACGAAAGAGGGTGTGCCTGGTTGTGCGACTCGTGCGCCGCTCCACCTTGGAGAATTTAAGCGAGTCGCACAACTGATGGTATTACCCATCAATATCTGTTGAGCTTGCTGCCCTTGTGCTGCACAGCCCCGAACGCAGATATATTTCGTTGAAAAATACCTATAAGTACAATCAATAACAATTTAAACGTTCACCGAGTTACACTTGATACGAGCGAATGATAGGTGTAAATATCTACCAAACCTAGTTCACGCATCGGTATGAGAGATCAGTCCACGGAGTATTCGCTCTAACTGCGATGCTGGAAACTCTACCTGTAGCCAGTGGTAAAATCCTGGTGGGAAGGCCGGCGAATCCATATGAAACTGATGTATTGAGGAAAGGTAGAATCTTTTTGATGACTGCATGGCAGGCAGGCGGTGAGGAATGACTTCAAGCCCGAAAGGAAAGTGACTAAACTCCGAAGCATACCCGGGGCAGTTGGTTCAAGGCATCAGTTGCTTAAGCCTCGGGGATCTCGGACAAGTTCTGTACGAGGCTTGTATGGAGGGCAATGAACCAAAGGTGAGCTCAAATCCACAACTATGTTCGGCGTTTCAGCGCTGTATCCTCCTCCTCTTTGCTGTGGAAGATATGCGCTGTGGACCACCGTACATTGTTCCCCCAAGGCCCCCGCATTTGGCCCGGGGGCCTAGGGCGATTTACAATCACCTATTCAGGTTACTACGATCTACATCCTGCAGATCACCACACGATACCGGTCGACCTGTGATTTACACGGTGTCGCGGCGAAAGTTGAATAAGCAGAACTGACTACAAGCGACCGCATGCCGTGCACATGCCACACTGTTCAACCTCGGAATCGACGCGCTCGGTTAAGCGGTAGACCACAGGTATAAAATCGCCATGGTTTGCAGCGGTCCATTCATCCCGCATAATGCAG
This sequence comes from Mycena vitilis, assembly GCA_029203975.1. Classification (NCBI taxonomy): domain Eukaryota; kingdom Fungi; phylum Basidiomycota; class Agaricomycetes; order Agaricales; family Mycenaceae; genus Mycena; species Mycena vitilis. The sequence continues at coordinate 84,319 of JARGYF010000110.1, forward strand.
TCCACTCGCTCTTTCACCATTCTCCCCGCATTCCTTCTCGCCCTCGCCACTGCGGCCTCGGCAGCGACAATCCCAAGGGATGGCGGCCTGGTGCAGGGTACGATCTCGTTTCTCATTGCTGTAGCTGAGCAACGCGAGAGCTCATCCATCATTTTAGCCATTTTCTACTCCCCTAACGGCACTGTCGGTGCCTGTGGAAACGCAATCCAAAACACCGATTTCGCTGTCGCGCTCAATACCGCTGACTTTGCGAATGGCGCGAGCTGTGGGGAGAAATTGACCGTCTCTTGTGGGCCTGATTCTCTAGATGTCGGAGGAATTGACGCTGACCGGTGGACCCTATGCAGTCCAGGGCGCCTCTATCACGACTGTCGTTCAGGACGTGTGCCCCGAATGCGCCACTCCTGGCGGGATCAAGCTGACCTCCTTCGTTGAGAGCCTGACCGGCACAACCGGCCCCATCGAGGTTACCACTAGCGTGGTTGTTGTACCGCCTCCGGTGTTGATTGACGGCTCAGGTATGTAGCACCGTTGCTCAGCGCATGCTCCTCAGTGTTAACCCACACCCTATTGCCAACTTCAGTCAAGTCCTACGTTGCCGGCGTCGGGGCATGCTTGGGGATGGACATTAAGCCCACTGACTTTGTCGCCGCCCTGGGTGAAACCGAACTCAAAGGTGGCGTGGAATGTGGGAAGAACATCACAGTTACCCGTGAGTTCGTCTTTCCATTCAACTGAACCCACCGCTGATCGTCCTCGCAGTCAATGGCACGAATGTCACCGCCAGCGTGCAGGATTCGTGCACCGATTGCGCGGCCGGCGACTTCGAGCTCAGCGCTCCTGCATTCGAGGCCCTTACTGGTTCCCAGTCCACTAAATCGGTCGAGGTCGTTTGGTTCATCGACACTGAGTGAGAAGGCCAGCATGATTTTAGCGGCTTTTTATTCACAGTATTTTGTATACCAAAAGCTACACTCGTTTTAGTTCAACTCCGGTCTTGCGGCCAGAATATCATCCTGAGAGTATAGTAACAAGAAAAGAAATCACTCAGACGGTAACGACAAAGCCATGGACAACGCGCTCAATCGACACATCAATAATCAGTATCTTAATCGTACACCTTAATATGTAAGTATAAGCAATAGACTGTTCAAATCGGCGGAGAAGTCGGTGCAGCGGTAGCAACAATAGTAGTTGTGGCAGGTGTCACCGCAGGCGGTGTCGTAGCAAGAGACGGCGTCGCAGCACACGCAACCTTCAACCCCTTCCCGAAGTTCGATAAACCGTCGGGCTGCAGCACACTGCGTGTCGCCGGGGGGACTGTCCCCACGTAGGCGTTGAAGTTATACAGACCGCACGGGCAAGTGTTCTGTATCTGTTTCAGACTCGTCGCCGTCATGACAGTGCGTCCAGAGCGGTTGAGCGTGAAGCTCTGCGATCCGACGTGGAATGGCACGGAGAACGCTGACGCGCCGGCGGGAGCGTTATAGGTGTATGCAGTGCCACCGGAATTGACCACAACCGTGCCGGCGGTGGTGAGCAGGGTGACGACAAAGACGTTGTCCGCCATGGTCTGATATCCATTGGGCCGTCCTTGGTAGAATTGGCCGGATGCGTTGTTGGCAGGTGCCATGGTGGTGTCCGTCGAGTCGCAATTCAGCGCCTTGGGCGTGATGCGGTACCAGTAGACGATCTGGTCGGTAGTGATAAACGAGTTGACGTTGGTCGAGCCGGCCTTGTACGCCCGGATAAACGGTTTGGCCATATCCAGCCAGCCATCGTGAGGCCTTTGTAGAATTAGGGTGTGGAGACAAGCGGGAGAAAGACGCAACATACATGTCGTTGACCCATCTCGAACTCCCGTCATCGTAGTGCGGCGAGGAAAGCGGTCCGACGTAGTGAGATTCACCGTAGCTATTCATGAATGTGAGCAAGCCAGAAGGAAATTGCGAGCGTGATGCGTACTCATTCCAAGTCACCATCTCCACGAAAGTGGGTTGAAGATTAAGAATTTGTTGCCAACGCAAATACCACAGCAGGTCGCTCGGGAAAACCCAGTTCTTGCTGTACGAGACCTCAGCACCGAAGTGTGTAAAGAACCAAGGAGACGCGGCTGATAAGGTCATGACTATTTGCCGCTTTGATAAAGTGACGGGAAACGCACGAGCAATGTATCCCTTCGCTCCCAGCTTGGCACGATACGCCTGATCGCCCGAGTTTACGCTCACAGTGACACCCCCGCTGGGCGCCCTGTTCTGCCCATTACTCGGCCAGCCCGCCCAATTGAGCGCCCCGTCCACAGCGTTGAAATCCCCCTGCCCTGGATGGTAATTTGGCGCAAAGTAGATATCCCGCCCCGCCGCCGCGCGCACAGCCGCAACATTCAGGCCGTCCCCGACGAACGACGACACGAACACCTTGTTGTTGACGATAAGCTGACCCGCGCGCCCAGCATACTGCGCGATCTTGGCACCGACGGCGGCGCCCTGACCGGTGTTCCACCAGTTGAAGTCAAAGGAGAGGAAGACCTTCATGCCGTTGTTGGAGGCAGATTGATATGCGTAGCCTAGCTGCGTGTCGGTGTAGGTGTCGAGGCCGATGTTCAGAGCAAAGGCGTCGATGCCCATGGCCTGAGCGCGCTGCATGTCGCTGTCATATGCGGCAGCGCTAGTGCGGTCCGCAACGATACCCACCTGGTAACGCAGTGTCAGCGTAGCTCGAACAGAGGAGACAAGAACGCACGATGAAGTGAGCGAACACCAGCTTGGAGTTGGCGGTCACTTGCCGCTCAACCAAGTCGGTAGGAGGTTGAGGGAGCGCGGAAGCTCCGAGAATAGCAGCGAAGAAGAGAGGAAGTGTTGAGGAGTGCATTGTGTGTGAGAGTGAGAGAGAGAGAGGATAACCTTTGCCTAGGACGGGGGGTGCGGTTTTATACCAGCGACATCGAAGTCTCAGTGATCGCGGAAAGCGAGGAGCGCCCCCGTCTGAGGCGGATGCTCCTGTATGGAATCTTATCCGCACTTCGATCTGCGGCGGCTTCGCCTTTCAGCGGATCAGTTCCAGACAACGTCGGATGGGACAGCCAAAAGAAAATCACTGCACTGCATCGGTTCATCGACGAGGGCTTCGCAAATTTTGCGAAAGACTGAGAGGTCTGGCCCGAGCGTGGCGATTCTGTGCCGGGTCAATGTTCGAAGACTCCCGCATACCCCGATTACGGGGGAGAAGGTACACCTCGATCTAGATCGAGACGAGACGCGGATAGACAAATCATAGGGGTTTCAATGTTCTTGAATCACTGCATACTGCCAGTCAGTTCCGGGCTGAGAAGTGGGGAATAATTTCAAACGGGCTCACCAAATAAACTCCAGAAGAGATAATCCCTCAGATCTAGAGTAAGATTGAGATCGGAAATGTGTACGTTTCACGTACGCAGCATAGTATTCGCACAATATGAGTAATTATCTTTCTACCCTGCTCGATAAGGCCGAGTAAGCATATAACTCCTAATGATGGACGGGAGGAATGCGAATGCGGACCTAAATAAAATGTACATGTAACACCGAATCCTCATAGCTTGCTCCTCCGCTCGCGTCGCCGGCGAGCCATGCTGTCTTTGCCTTTGGAGCCTGTCTTTTCATCATCATTGCTATCAGCGCCAACCCCAGCAAGGCGTGCGACAAGCCGCCAGTCGACACGGATCCCCTCGCGCGCATACGCATCGCGGAAGTCGGGATTGCTGTACACGGCCCACGCTATGCGCGCTTCGAGCGTTTGCGCGCCCGGGGGAAGAACGTCGAAGTCGGGCTGCAAAGGTGCGTGCGCAATGGAGGCGACTTTAATGAGAATTGCGCTGAGGAGAGTACGAGTGAATATAGGTAAAAGCACAAGGACCGTGGCACGTACGCGGTTAAGCCAAAGACGGGTTTAATGCCGCCCGCCTCGCGGCCGGTGAGGAAGCGGTGCGCGCGAGTGGGCAGCCGATTGCCATTAGGGCCTGGGTATGTATGGTCACTCGTCGTGTGGTATGGCACCTCCACCAGCTCGGACTCGGCTGGGAACGGGGGAGAAGAGGTGAGGAACGATGCAAGGGGGTGCGAAAAGAGCGAGGCCACTTCGGCTTTGTTGAGAATGGGCTGGACATAAGTAGGCAGAGATTTAGAAACCTGGAACGAAAGAGGCATACACGGAGGGTGTTGTCGAGTATCAGAACGACGACGCTGGGGTGAGATTGTAAGTAATGTATAGCTTTGCAAGAACTGGCTTACGGTGTGACGATCAAGTGGTTTGAAGCCAGGAACGGTTCTAGTACACAAAGTAACGGAACTTTCAGTTTATCTCGTGGTAGTCCGATCTGGATTATCGAGAGAAAAATTGGCGATTAGATTTCTCAATGATTGGACACAGTACCTCCTCAAAGGCTTCTCGTCTCTAGTGTTCCATCCAAATCAATTCAGAGTGGTAAACACGGCGAAGGATATGATGCAATTTACCGCAGTCTCTTCAATCGTGCGGTCTTCGGGATCAACTTTGCCGCCAGGGAGCGACGTATCGCCTGCATACGACCGCAGCGTAGACGACCTTCTTTATGCACATTTAATGTACCGGTAAACGGACCAGTGCCGGAATCACACGCACCGATTTAATAGGACATACAAGTCCCCCAGACGTCCCACAAACAGCGCAACCAGCACCGCTGCAGAGCGCTCCCGCGGGTAGGGAAATTTTTGCTTGTGGGGGCGATATGCTGTCACATTTCGCAGACATCTGGAAACCCTCGTTAGAAACAATCGCATCCAGCGATGCGAGGGGATACCGTTTGGATTCTGCGCTGAGGGGAGGGATGCGCGCGTCGGTGAGTCGTACTTTCTTGGGGCGATGGTACTCGAGGAGGTTGAGGGGTTTTGGGGCTGCTCTGTCCGACATGACAGTTGGAAGCAGGAGGCTGTGTTTGCTCCTGCTTGACGCCATCACGGCCCGTAAGCCGACGGCCGACGTAAGCCGATCCGAACCACAGCTGCCAGGCCAGAATTCGAGAGCGTGAAGCGGAGTCCCAGTCGGACCTACTATCGAATTGAAGAACCTTTAGTTCACTTATAGAGGCAATGACTTTGTTTAGTTTGCTATACAGGGTCCAATTATAACGTTGGAGTTGAACCGTAGACTCGTAACCAGTCTGCATTTTACGGCAAATCTTCAGTGCAAGCCAAGTGCAAGCACTGTGCCGTAGGCAGACTGGTGCAACTCCGGCTTACTAATAAGTTAGTAAGTTAGCGAAAGGGCTGAGCCCGGAGTTTGAATTTTTTTCTTCTTGCCTACGTTCAACCAGTTTGAGTTGTATTCACAAGGACCAAAGACAAGGTCAAATTGGAGGACCCCACTGCTTCATTTGGCTGGTTCAGAATCTCACCGGATGCAATGGACGTTGAGTACCGAACACCCAAATTACAAGGGAATTGATGGCTCTGCGCAGCCACCGTTTGATATGCCGCGATCGGCACCGCTTAAGAATTCGGTAGTGAATCGGCAGCGGTTAGGTTAGTCAGTCCTACCCTTAAGCTTTCATTCTTCGGCGCCGAGTTGCAACAAATTCACCTTCAGGAGTCTCCGATGAACAAGGGGATCAGATAAACTTTATTTCCCCTAGAGCCCCAGCAGCATGATACTGCCTCAGAAGGGTACTTCCCGTCGGCGCAACAAACAAAAGATTCATCCAGTTCAAACTTACCTGACATTGTGACAGCATCGAGACCACAAGGGAAGAAAATCCCAAATGGAACACCTAATTGCGAGGCATAGTAATTTCCTTGTTCAAAACTATGTTCACCCTTCATGGAGAAGGGCAACGGGGAAAGCAACTAAAAGAACTATACACAGGGCCTGCCGTTTGAAGCCGACTTTCCGAACTGAATTTTGAGACTAAAATTAGCTGTAAAACTGGCGCTGGATGCCAATGAGTTGAGAATGAGTGAGCGCGCATGGCCACGAGTGAAGCCCACGCGTGACCACTCACTCACAACTCATTCTCGACGCGCAAAATTTTTGGACGTACTGAAGGCCACAAGCTCGACGCGTCGCGCCACGCGTCGAGAACGAAGTGAAAGTGGGTGATCACGAATCACCACACGTGGGCACGCGTCGCCACGTCCCAAAACGGCCACCCGTGTTCACTTGACTTTTGTCCAGCACAGCCTGGTATAAAGAACGGTCTTGGAACGTACTTGAAACCATGCACATCCACGGATATCCGACTGGATCTCAGAATATTATTCGTGTTTATCTATCTCTCCCCACTGCTCAATTGTTGGCCGTGGGGTCCCCAGAGTATATCTCATCTACAGAGCTGGTCAGCGACCACATCAGTAAAACTACACATTTGTCTTTGGCGTCTTTGACAAGACGCCAAAGACACGAAAGACACATTTTGCCCAAAGATGGCCGTCTTTGGCTAAGCAGGCCCCCTCGTCTTTGAGTCTTGGGAAAGACACTTAAGATGCGACACGTCTTGGGAAAGACGGGGTTGGTAGAGGCTCAAGACATTCTCAAAGACGTCCAAAGAAGGTAAATCAAGATTTTATTGGCACGGTGTAGCTGGATACATGTACGTTATCGAGGCACCAAGCTTCGGATGCCCGCCCCAACCCCAGCGACAGTTCGTGACACTCACACCGAAAAAAGCGAAATTTCAGCTCGGGTGAATACCCAGTCAAAAACAAAGGTTTCAGCCCCAGTTCAGATGGAATCTCAAAACGTTGCTGGAAACATTAGTTTCGACCGCAGTTTCGGGTGCAACGCGCCAAAACAATAAGTTTTGGGCCGGCCGAACACGCAAATCAGTAGTTTCGGCCGGCCGAAACTACCGTCCAAACAATTAGTTTCGGCTCTCTCGGCTGAAATGGCAGCCGAATGCACTGGCTCCGTTTGCGTGTTCAGCTGGCAACCCAAACCAGTGTTTTCGACTGGGTGTTCGCCTGAGCTGAACTTTCTCTTTTTTTTTGGTGTGACTCCATATCGAGGCGATGCCACGCCAGTGCCAGAAACGACGAAAGACGTGTTCCAAAGACAAAGATGGTCAAAGACGACTCTCAAAGACGTAAGACGTGAAAGACAAACGTGTAGTTTTACTGATGCAGCGATGAAGAATCGAAGGCATAAGTAGCGCAGAATTAATCGGGAGCAAAGCCTTGTGGCAGCCGAAATAGCCGTGCAGTCATCTCGCATGGGTTTTCGGATGTTCATTGGTGTGTAAAGCCTCCGATTGATCCTTGAGGCTAGCAGCCTCCCGTGAAATGGTCCATCAGGGTCGCGAACTTTTTTCTGGGTAAAATGGACACACCGACTGGTTCAACACGAGCGCTTTCATCGAAGAACATATGATCCGATTTCGCGAGTCAGACGATCCCGACGATCGCACACCATCGTGATAGCCCTCGAGTGCTGCTACGATTGTCTCCAGCGCTATTTTGTCACCCAAAGGAGATCTCTTGGCCGCAAGTGGTGGCGGCTCTGCGAATGCATCAAAAATCCTGCTGTCTATGACCGCCGTTCGCACATCCGCCGTACAGCGCGGATTGAGGAATACGTCTCGAATCGCATTCGCAAAGCGGATCTGCTGTGGGGCGGGGAGGGACCAAGGTTCCTCGGTGGGGTCTATGCAGCGTAGCGTGGCGGCAGGCTCGTGCGGGAGGAGACCGGGACCGGCGCAGCATTCGAGAAATTCGGCAAAGAGAGACAATTCAGCGTCGGCACGGCGCCTCAAACGTGCAGCGTCGGGTGCGGGGTCTCCATTAGCCGTGTTTGGTTGAGACACAGGCGAGATGGGCGCAAAAGAGTGTGATTGGTCGGTTTCCAGGTCCGCAGTACGCACATGCTGCGACTGCAGCACAGCAAAGACGGAGGGGCCAATAGAATGGACCTCCAAGGGCAGGACTAAGTCGACGATCCTCCTTAACACGGATGGCGGCGGATGGAACCCCAGTATCAATAAACGCCAGAGGGCACCGAGTAATTCCGCCGTGGAGTGCAATTGCCACACGCGCCGGTCATTCGCGAGAGCCTGTGCAAAGGCCTCCCACAGCTGGTCCGTCACCCACATGCAAGATATGGACTTGCGCACGGCGGGATTCCACTGGCGCTCATTGAGATACTGTATGAGTTTCGGGTGGATGCTGTAATTTGGAATGTGTTGCTGTGGCCAGTAGGGCATGACCTCGTTCATGACCGAATCCATCCATTCGGATTTTTGGGAGTTGAATCTTGAGAGTTGGACAGGAACAATCACCTCCAGGGTTGCATCTAGATCGTAGCGCACAGCGGAGGGCGTGCCCCGAGGGGGCCGGATGATACTGATCGTCCTTCGAAACAAGTAGGGGAGCGCGTCCAAATCGGAAGCCTGTCGCAGATACGCGAACATGATGAGGTATGGCGTAGTGCTCAAGATGTGTTCAATATCCTTGACCAGTATTGGAATGAGGTCGACGGAGGAATTTTCGTCCTCTCGATATCTCGAGCTGCGGTCGTAAATGTCGACAAAATAGTCCCGGTGATGTCGTAGCTGGTGTAAGAAGTGTATGACCGGGCTCAAGTCGATCGCACCAACCCCTCCGGAGACCGCTTGGCAATGAGCGAGATATTCAAGCTTCTCTTGCAGTATCCGTTTGTCGTCCTGAAATGTCCGCCATTGGACCATGGCCTGCACCGAACGGGCAAAGTGTAGAATGTCAACCTCCTCCTCCCATGCGTACGGAAACGATGCCCACACGCCTATCGTTCTCAAAAACCGTTTGGAAGACTCCAGAGTATCGACCAATGTAGCGATCGCCCACACGGCCCTGTAGCAGATAATCCTTCGGCGTTTGAGGGCAGCGGAGGACAGTAATCCGGCGCTACAGCTGTTGTAGAGGTCGTTTATGCGACCATACAGCCCCACATCAGCATTTTCGATGAGGCTGCGGAGGAGAGTCGAGTATGTCTCGCGCTGACCGTTGGGTCCCCACAACATGTCGGGAATGGCTTCAATAAAGGGCTCCAGCTCTTGCTCGTCGGACAAGGATCGGAGCGTCCAGACAAGCGCCTTTTCATCTCTGACCCTCCGACCTTCGGTGCCCTCGAGGGCGACGCGAGATATGGCGGCCGTTATGCTTTCCTCCTGTATGTGGTTGCAGCCGCCATTACGCCGCCGCCGTTTAATCTTCAGGTATTGGAAGACTCGCCAGCAGGCGCCGGACAGCGGTGTTCGGTAGGGACTGTCGAGGTATCCCAGTGGAAGGATCGTAAGCACGGCATAGACACCGGCAACAACACAGAGAATTGCGGCTACGATGACTGCCATCACCAGATTAACCGGAAGAAGAAACGCGACAAGGCCAGCAAAGAAGAACAGCAGCGCCATGTGCAGAAGGAGTGGAATGATCTCCACGACAGTGTGCATATTGAAGCGTTTCAGTCCATAGTAGAGGAAGGAAAAAATCCGCGCTCGGACGCGAGGGGCAGATTGAATTTCGGAGCGATGGATGAAGTCCCTGGCCCACTGCTCAAGAAGGGTAGCGATGAGGGCGCAGGATAGACTGAGACCGAGGCTGGTAAACCAAAGCGCGTTACATGCCAATGCGGCAGCAGATGGAGTAAAATTGGGCGGAGGTGGAACACTAAATATGCTCCCATTTTGAGACGCAGCAAGCTGTTGTGATATCTGGGTCAGAATGCGGACCGTGGTGTCGCCCGCGTCGTTATTGAGGGTTTTATAGCTTTCGATGAGGAAGGCCGTCAAACTTGCAGAGAAAAGACCAGCCTGCGCTTTTCCGTCAGACTGTTATCGTGAGGATGCATAGGACTTGCAAATATCAGCATCCCTTCCATATCGCTTCTCCAGCTTGCGACGAGGCCTTTCTTCGGCAACGTAAACCGCCCACATCTTGGCAGCAGCAGCTTCGTCCCCTGGTGAGATATTGTCAGGGAAGCGAACATGAATGGAAATCGATGATAACTTACCATGGATTTCGTCCTCCAAAGTCATGGTGGTTCGTGCGAAGCGGTGGGTGACGTGTGACTGATTAGGAATCCTTTTGACAGCTTGTTTGAGCGCTAATCAAGCGGTAAGCGGTAGTAAGCGCTCAACAAGTAAGCAGTCAGGAGAACAGCTTTTGAACTTTACCATTAATCCCTGTGCAGTTCCATCGTTTGCGAGTCCCACTGGTGCTGACTGGCTTCAACCAAGATTCAAACTGCGCAAATACGAAATTGGAGCTTCTAGTAACTTCAACTATTCGGCGAATGTCTTGCGAATGTCTTGATTCACTCGGGAAGAAATATTTGTGGCAGACCTAGGCCTAGCCTTAGGTCATGATTGTTCACGTAGGCTTCTCAGTCCCCGGACGTCGACAGTCGCATTGAAGCCCAGGAGAACTTATCGGAGTAATGCCAGTCTTTGTTACGAGTTACACTGAAGACGGCATTGAGATAACACTCTGCGACGACCTTGGAAATCCTTTGTTTAGGTTCGTCTTTTACTTTTTTTTACTTTCGGACTCTGTGGAAAAGACGGAAAATATCGACGCTTCGGGAGCAAGCGGATCGATTCCCACCCGTTCCGCGTTGTCCCTTGATCATCGTCATCTGTGACTGTCACGCTGCTCGCCTTTGTCCTTGCCACCACAACCACACAGCATCGGTCTAATCCTCGCGTAAAACACCTTCAATATTGAGGGAGTGGCTCCCCCGATAACTCATTCAACACTCCGGAACTGGTTAGACGTTTTGCGGTCCAGATTGGTAGGTTTTTCTTTTTTCGTCCTTGTATCAACTCCGAATCTTTAGCCTCCACCATGTCTTCCACTGTTGGACTCTCCAACCCTGGCGTCTCCGCCATTGACCCGCCATGGGTTGCGATGCTTTACGTGACTAAAGACACGTCCTCGACGGGAACCGGAACTTGTGAGCTCTGTCGCCGCGAGACGGACCAAATCACGAGACACCACCTCTACCCCCGCGTGGCGACACGGAAAGCAGCTGCTAGTGGATTCCCATTCACACCTGAACAGACGGATTCGCTCGTTCCCTTGTGTTGGCCGTGCCACTGTATTGTCCATCGTTTGATACCAGCCGATATTCTCGCTGCCGCTTTTCACTCCATTGACTTGCTGTTGACGCACGGCGGAGGTAAGCTCTTCAAGACCTCTGTATATACGTACATTGCTGACTCCCCGGAAGTCGACGCCTGGCTGCGCTGGGCACGGCAACCAGACCACACGATGGAGTTTTTGCACTCGTTGATGATCACAAAGGACGACCCAGAAGTCGTGAAGAAAGGCGGACGACCCCCGATGCCAGCAATTCAGGACGCTTTGGATACAATATGGGCGGAGAATCAGGAGGGCTTTCCGCGATTGGAAGGCAAGAAGAAGAAAACGCATGGACACGCACTGCGTCAGAAAATACGCCGTGTCATGGGTAATAACACCGCCGACAAACTAAATATTCAGGCCGCAATGTCGGCGAACCCAAAGTACCGCGAGTGGCAGCTCTGGGTTTTCGGGCACACTGGGAGGGAATAGGCTACTAATTCGCTGATGTGCGATAATTTAATGTCCATTGAATCCTCCAGGATGCGGGTTCTATTACAATCCGAGCGCCTTGTTCACGTTCGCAGCAGCGCCCGGCAGGGTCACGCGGAACACCAAAAACTGATTGTCAACATCCTCCCCGGCGTCGAACGGCTGACCGAGGGAGACACCCTGTGTGCTAATGAAGTCGTTGTCGCTCTGTCCTCGGCGGTAAGTATGAAGAAAGTGGGAAGGAGGAGGTACGAACAGCAGTGAACAAGAAAAAGTCATTCGGCGCACTATCGCCAACGGGCGCGAGCGCGAGACTCTCCCACTTTGCATCGAGCAGGGTGTTGTCGTCTGGGTCGCCTGCATACAAGTCCGTATCAACACACAGCGCAGGAGACAAGGTTACAGATTGAACTCACCGTTGTGTAGCCCGAAACGCGCGAGGTTTTTATTGTCCGCATAGTCAACAAAGCTCACATATGTCGCCGGGGTGACCTTCTTGTTCAGCTTTCCCTTCGGCGCGACCGGGGTCTTGGGGTCGTCAAATTCGGTCCCGTGAATGTCTGTCGCATTCGCAATGCTGAATAGGTCCGCGTGCCTGTCCAACAGTAGTGTGAGAAATCCAACGAATTTGAGTCCGACAGGTGGAATGGAGAAACGGACGGCGGCGTATATACGCACTTGTACTTGATCTTATCCCCGCTCCCGCCGTGCCCGTTGCCGTCGCGGGCAAGGCACAGGAACACACCCTCGCTCACGAAGTGGATCTCGCTCGTCGCCTCGACCTTGCCGCTGCTGCTCAGCGGGAGCGGAACGACCCACTCGCCGATGAGCGGGACAGAGACGTTCGGCTGAGAAACGTCGTACGCGAGGAGACGCGTGAGTTCCAGTGCGCCGTCTTGGATCGTCGCGGACTGCAGGATCGCGTAGAGCGTGTTGGTCGTGCTGTCGAGCGTGAGGCCTTCGAGACCTGCATGCCGCCATGAACCATAAAAAATTGGGGCTGGTGAGAACTTTTGTACGCACCCTGGTTTGCACCGCGACCGGTAGCGGGATCGACATTCGCGGTGAAATTGAGGTTTCCCTTATTGTCCATCGGGAGGATGGCCGCGGGCGGTTGAATAATCTGGATGAGGTGGCCGTCCGCGGAGAAAAGATAGATGTACGGCCCGTACTCGTCGCTGGTCCAGAAACTGCAAAGAGAGGAAATGAGCACTTCAAAACTGAAGTATTGCTTGGATGAGGATAACGCACGTTCCGTCCGCATTGGCCACCACCCCTTCGGCATCAACGGCGAGATGCGGCTCTGCGCTACTGGCAATGGGCACCTGCGGGTCTGAGAGGGGATTAGTGCCGAAGCCGGTCTGAGCGGTGCGAATTGCAGCGGGGTCGAGCCCGCTTGTTTTCGTGTCATTCCGTTCAACCACCAGCGTGGTGTCCTTGTAAGTCAGCGCAAACGTCTTCTGCGCCTCCTCAAACGAAAGGTTCGTGGAGTTGTAGTACGGGGTCAAAACAAAGTCCAGCTCGTGACGCCGAGCTTGGTAGTCGATCGTGCTTATTCTGGGCGCAAAAATTGCGTAAAATCTGGGATGCTAAATACTGAAAGGCGACGTACACGTTGAACCCGCGGTCTGGCTGCACCACGAGGGTACCAGTGAAGCTTCCATTCGATTGCTCTTGCCACGTTCCCACTTTGAACGTAATAGCACTCCCAACACCGCCCAGGGTATCACCGGTCGATTCAGTAAAATTGGAGGGGATGCGACCGAATCCAACCAAGCCCTTGTTCGAAGAATTGCGTCAGATAGAGTACTCAAAATTGAGCTCGATCCTGACCTGATTCACATATGTGATGCCGTCCAGAGAAACAGAGACCGCTGCAGATGCAGCTGCCTGCACCGGGGTTGAATCTCTCCTCTTGGGAATCCGTAATGCGGTAGAAAGTTGAAGGAGTGTTAAAGCATGGAGAACTAAGAAAACCATGGTGGTGGGGGGAGGGAAGAGAGGGAAATGAGCGGGGGTGGGGAAGCCGACGTGACCATATGCTTGCTGGCGAGGTGGGAGTGTGCGTTGCCACTAATATCACTCGACCCTTTTTGCCTGCTTCTTGCGCGTGGAATCACAAGCAACGTGCGTCGGACCGTCGGAGATTGCCGGGGCGGCGTCCACGGCTTGGACTGTCTTGATTGAGAGCTGTTGAAAGCCCACGAGAATGAGTGGATGAACAAGCTCGAAATTCTTGCAAGCGGTGTACGAAGCCAAAAAAAAAAAAACGCGACCAAAGAAGGAATCCACGAAACTCCCGAAATTTAACTGTGTGCGCAACTTTTATCAAGGTCGCGGTCGAGATGTGTGATGGATAGTCGGAAATACGCACCTCAGGCACGACGTGGGACACAGCACCGGAGCTAGTGCCGAGGTGGGAATAAGGAATGATATTTTGCTCCAAAATGCATGATTTCGATCAATCGATATGTTGTCAACAGTGGGCGCCAGTCCGTTCCTTTACCGCAAGACTATGACGGTCAAAATGCACTTTTATTATTCCCACACTTTCTTTCATGTTTTTCTACTTTTCTACACTTTTATTGTCTAATTCACTGTTTTCCGGCACCCTTTTCGACTATGAGACCTCCAACGAATGTGTTGCCAAAAGGACTTTTTTGGCACCACTTTTATTGACGAAGGTCGGATTGGGCACCACTTTTATTATGCTCAAAATTTTATATCCTCGGATATAGATCCCAGGCAGTATATGGATCTGCACCTATGTAAGAAAGGTTTTGAACAGCGCCAGGAAGCCATGTCGAGAGCAATCAGTGTCTAGCTGGACCGGCACTCCTCGGCACATATCCGATCAATCGCCGGATCTCGGGAGCGCCGGCTTCTCAGGGTAACAGCAAGCAGCTACCGGACACTGACCAACCACAGTTGCTCAGACACATTGTACCAGATACTAGCTGGTATCCACAGTTATCTGAGCTCTCCTCGATGTCGGCTGGCTCCGCAGGAATGCAGCCATCGGACAACATCAGGGTAAGCATCACACTCTGATCCTATCCTTGATTGGGGCAAAGTCAACATGTTTGCTCCGCATTAGGACGTGTCAGCATGGTGTGAAAGATCACTTGAGGTTTTGCAACGGAGTGCATTCCCTACCTGGAATATCCATTTTTTGTGTTGAATGAAAGTGGTGCCAACCCGACCTTGGTCAATAGAAGTGCCAACTCAATTACACTCAATGAAAGTGGTGCCAAAAATGTCGGTTTTGGCGACACATTCATTGGAATTCTCAAAGTCGAAAAAGGTGCCGGAAAGCAGTAAATTAGACAGTAAAAGTGTAGAAAAGTTAGAAACCACGAAAGAAAGTGTGGGAATAATAAAAGTGCATTTTGACCGTCATACAAGACTGGTTAAAACCTCATCGCCACTTGAAAGTGGTGCCGGGGCTATCACCAGTAATATCTCGCCACAATTGCAAACGGCACAACCAGCGTCAGCACGCCGCTGTGGACTCTCCAGCGGGCTTTCGTACACGGAAAGCTGGAACGCAGGATGTTCCGAGAACGCATCGGGATCCGGACACAGTGAGTCGGAGAATGCAATCGGAAGATAGGAGAGGGGAGGTGCCTCTGAGATCGCAGCTTTCCAGTTCAAATTTCTCATTGGTCGCCAAAATTCCCGCAGGGAGTTTAAGTCCACAATGGAGATTTCGATACAGGAGCCGCAAACACAGGTGGCAATCACGAGATGGTTTGGGATCATGGCCATTTGAGGACGCTAAATAGATCGATAAGCTATGGGGCATATGTATGTAGGAGGACGAAAACGAACCTGCGCCACACGCACTAGGGCGTAAGAATCGGAAGTCCAATCAACGATCAGGAACATCCATCCCGGGTTGTTGAATATAACGATGGCGGCGAAAGCTCCACGAATCATAGCGTCGCATCAGTATCCGCGAGAAAACGCATTTCTAGCGCTTCACACCGGCACAGATGCACTTCCACGTCCGCGTGGCTTGCGAACGAGAATTTGACGATCTCAAACCCTCTACGAGTCGGTCAGTAGCTATCACGAGGAAAACGGGAAGATCCCGTGCTTTTTCCGCACCACACCGAACAGTTCTGTGTTCAACATGACCACCACAGAATTTCCGCTGGATGCCATCTCTGCCTGAAAGCCGTGGACATGTGCACCCCCATGTGTATTGCGCCCGTTATCTTGCCTCCGGCTGCTGCATCCAAAACCATCACCGTGGCGCGGTGTGCGACCACGACGTACCGCCCACCCTGAAGCAACTCTGCTCGTCCAGCGAAGAAATTCGCTTGATGGATGCTTGGGCATGGTATGCGCAGCTCGCGCACCAGTGTTGGCGGCGATTCCGGGGACGGGTCGACCCACGTCTCCGGACCACGCGCCGCGCGTTTTGCGAGTCCCACGAGTGCGCGCGTTGGCAGAGTTCGTAGGTTCTCCTCGGGAAGTGGGTCGCGAAATAAGTTGGCGGTTAGAGTTTCCACTAGCGCAACCCATAGTCGCTGATCTTGGGACAGCAGGTGGAAGTATTTACATGTCTGAGTTATGGTAACTTGTCAGCGCCGCGTCGCATCACAGAAATCATACGCGACGTACTCGAGAGACAGCGAGCACACTGGCGATGTCGGAGAATTGAAGGAGGTAAAGGAGGACGTCTTCCGTGAGTGATTTCATTCAGGAAGGGCAGGTATTTGATGGATGGATCCAAGTGTCGATGTTATGTAAAAGTTGAGCCAATACCTGGAAAGCCCCCAAAGTCAAAACGAGGTGACGTGGCGATCGAGGAAGACGTGTCGAGTTGCATGGAATGTGTGTCAATCGCTGCGGCACGGGCACAATACGTGGATGGAGTCGCAAAGAGCTCTGTAGCTTGTGCCCGGCAGTCACCCAGTAGATTCCACAGCTTGCTGCTTCAATAAGCAAGGCATGCGCTGAAACCGTGACTTGGGACTCGTCGCTTGGGCGGAGTCGCGAGAGCATCCAGAACGCCCGGCGAGGGCGTAACAAATCAGGCCATGTATGGTCCGGCTTGTTAGAGTCCTATACCACAAACACTTCCAACGTCGTGGAACGAACCTCATGGTGGTTGCGGGCAAGGCTTGAAGACACGTAATGGCGCCGGGCCGGTGCGGTCCCGCCGGGAAAGCGCCTTCGGAGCCACCTCCTATTTAATTCACACATCAGGCCTCAGGATAGCCCGAATTCCCGAATTCTTTCGATATCAGTGATTCAGGCATTGACGTTGGGTCAATTGCAGGTAATATAGGATGTCACACTCAACTGCATAACAAAAGCAACGGATAAAATTCAAAGGGGGAACAACTTGGGACAAACCGGCAGAACTATACTAGAGTGCTCAATCCACGTCCAGGGATTGGGTTCATGGACCCACGCGGGAAATCCAAACCCGGTTCCACAATTATCGGATCATCGAACTCTCCGTCCTCGCTGAAGCTGCGGCGAGATCTCGTCCTCACACTGATCCCCGTGTAATCGTGGGCGAACATACGTTCAATAGTCGCCTCATCCTCCTCCGCATAGGCGCGCGCGCGCGCACGCATCTCACCCTGAATCCCTAATCCAACCAGCTCGGAGTGCGTCGGCGAACGAGGACGCGTTGTCCGCTGTATCAGATTCAACCCCAGCCAACTTTCCAGACTCGAATCGGGCCTGGGCATAGGTTGCGCTACTACGGGCGTCTTGCGGCCGGGTAACGGAGGTGATACTCCGTCGGCGAGGAAGCTGTATGAAGTCTGGTTGATGTGGTTGACAAGTGAGACGTGAGTGGAGCAGAATGTCCGCTGAACACCGAGCGTATTTCCGCTGGATAGAATTGCAGGCTCGTTAAACGGAGGGCATAGCCGGTTTTTAAGGCTACTTACCACGCGCGGCAACCAACGCCGGAGGTGATACACCCGCAGCGCTTTGCTTTAGGGCCACCGCCAAGGATGCTGATTTGCTCCGCCGTGAAATACTGCTCCGGCAGTGGTACGACGGTGGGGCCTATAGAGTCGGCAGAGCCAACCCAGGTGGTGGGACCCTGGGGGGAGGCTCGTATGTGAATCCTCGCACCGCATCCAGTACTCCTTTGTGAAGTCTGAGATGTATGTGGGTCCTCGAGAGGCAGCGGTAGAATGGGAACGTCGAATTTTTGGGAGGAGCCCCAGGGAGCTGGGTGGCTCGGGTCTGGGAGCGGGCAAGTTACCTCGCCGCCGCAGGTTAATGCGAAATATTCCGTGGGCGAAGAAGCTATCTGAATAGCAGAGCCTCGGTGGTCCGGATAGGTGAGGCTGGAGGGACGGCGGCGAGGGCGGTCCTGGTCCCTGTTGATCGTTCGAGCCTCGCGACTGGGATTTGGTGGTGGCGACATCGCTGAACGGGAAAGATGATGGAGAGGAGAGAAAATCAAGAAATATAGGGTATTGGTGGCTGTGGTAGGTTCGATCGATCAGGAGTTGGAAGTAAATTGCTTCATGGACAGTCGCTCATGTCCGATCGAGTAAACTGGGCTAGCTATATACTGTAGTATAAGCATGTTCTTAGCACCGCTAAATACGGGCTCACCTCGAAATGCATCGGCAGAATCTTAACGAGTCTTAACGAGCCCTTTCTCGTTCCTTGTACATTTACACCGCGCCACGAATTTTGAGAAATCCGAATGAATTCATAGCGATACACATGATTCAAGTCCTACAAAAACATAGTAATATAACCCGCAACAGTGTGAACCTACCCCGCCTTCGGCTTCCCGATCGTCTGCTTGCCCTGCTTTTTACTCGCAGAATCCGCACCCTCTCCCTTGCACGCAATTATCTTTATCCGGTCTGTGCTGACCGCCGTTCTGTCATCCATGATGAAAGTTGCATTCCTAAGGTAGAAGGTCCACACTTCCTAATAAAATATTATAGCCGACATGGGCGAAGGGGAGGAAGGAGAAAGAAAGGTGCCTGGTAGTCGTTGTAGGTCCTCAGGTGTGCCTACGCCACCCTTCTTCAGCCATAGCCGGTGCGGAATCAACACATAAAGTCACCTTGACGCTTGTCTTGGCCTTTACCTTCGCTGTGAGCGCTTGCGTCATGGCGCGGTCAAACTGCGAGGGTGCGGTAAGAAATGGAATCTCAACCATTGAAGGAAACGTACCTGCTGCATGATTATTATACCCTGGCTCCCCGTGAGGACGTTCAGGCGGACGTATTCATCAATCGTGTCTGCCAACGCGAGGCCGAGGCTACCCCCAAGCCGTCAGACGGGTGGTGGTCGGAGTTGCATGCTTCACGCACGTGGAGCCACGGTACATGTCGTAGTAGGTGGAGTCCATCCGCGAAACAGAGGACTGGGTTGGCGGAGTCGACGAGGGTAACGGCGGTGGCAGGAGGGAAGCTGAGTCACGTCACGGTGACAACTCGGAGCCTACTTATCTCCAACGATGCTCGTGATTGGCTACAGCCTTCTGCCACCTTTCCTCCGCCGTCCTTCCATGCACGAGTTCTATAATGAACCGCCGACTCTAGCTTAGAGGTCGAAGAAGAATATCCGCTATGACCACTTCACTCAAATAAGGATTTTGAAACAATAACTCACGAGTCACGACATGTTGAACCTAACATCGCTCGATGATCTACATGGGGATCGGAAAGAGACATACGTCTTTAAAGAAGGATTAAGGGCCAGGACTGAGAGTAAGGGTCGCATTTTTCGCACAGTCGCCCATTTTTGTAAGCGCGAGCTTGGGTCGGTTATCCATCAGCCAACGCCCGTCTCCTTCGAGAGTCGAGAGTCGGAACATTCAAGTCATTCCGCTCTAATTGATAAAGCAAAAAGCGCCCCAAAGCGCCCGCCTTTATTTTCCAACCAAGCACGGCATCGGGCCGACGTCCGGTGTTGAGCCAAACCAAAGCCAAACAACGACAAAGGGCCATCTTTTCTCTCACACACCACCATCCAACGCACATATCTCAAGGTTATCAATGGCATCTGCATACTACGAGATCTACCGTGGCTCGCCGTGAGTTTCACTCCTGACTTCATGTCAGCGAGTGGCTAACAGCGAGTGGCAGCCTTGGAATCGCGTTGATCGACACGATAGATGAATACGTTCGCAGTGGCGTCCTGGACGGAAAGCAGGGCATGATCATCCTCCAAACTGTGTGTCTGCTCGCTCTGTGAGCGCCGCTGCTGACATGTTGGGACAAGTTCGACCGTGCGCTCGGGGATGCCATCGCGACAAAGGTCAAGGCCAAAGCGAGCGTCAAGGTGCGTATTCAACTCAGTCCTTTGCTGCACACAGAGCTTGTCACTCAGTATGCCTCAAGGCCCACCTGAGATCCTACCGCCACTGCGAGGAGGTCTGGACCTTCAGCCTCCAGAACGCGATGTTCAAGATGGACGACAAGCAGACTGTGACGACACCGCGGATCAAGATCATCGCGTGCAAAAACGGAGATGCGTTGGACTCTGCGGCGGGTACACCCCAAACTAGTCCCGCGAAGGCCGCCAGATCGAGTCCGGTGAAAAGACGTGCTTGAGAATTACGCATTTCAATGGCAGGCAGTTTCTAAGTCGCATCGTGTACATATATCGTTTATCTTTGGCTGCATTGTAATGCTGTAATATAGAACTCCGATCGAAAGGGTGATGTCAGTTATCAAAGGGAAGATGTGGTGCATCGGTTGTCGCATCGTTCAACTCCAAATCAACAAACTTGAAGACAACGAGAACGATAAACGTCCCAAAGCTCCGAATTGTCATTCTAAGCTATGGCCGATCGAAACACGAGAAGGCTATTTGGTGAACCAATCCAGTCAGGCCATACCTCTTTAGAACAGGCCGTTTCAGTTTCTTCGGTATAGGAAGCAAAACGGTCGAGAGCTGAAGAGAGATGTTGGTTATGGTGGCTCATGCAATCGATTGCAACAGGCCAGAAGTATAAACTCATTTTTCATCAAATATTCCGGTTTCGTCGCTATCGAGGTCAGGATCGGTACTATCGAGGCAACCGGAATACTCCACGTGAAGTTTTCTCACGGTTGAACTTGAATAGTTCAACAGTTGAATTACGTTGCAACTGAGGTTCTGTCACTACAGGCACGTTCCCGATATTATAAAACTGAAATGGTCGGCGTACTGGACCCAGTGGACAGGGACGTTCAGCAAGTGTGCCCGAATAACAATCAAGGACATCTGATGGTCAAATCCGGCCGGGTTCATTCAAGGGAGACTTGAGGGAGACCATATCGGGGTCAAGTTCGTCATAGCAAGATAGACATAAACTGCTGGATTGGGAGTGTAAGCCCCGTTTCCAACTGATCCGACTCACGGAAAGCTGACGGTTTGCGAAACTACAAGTTGAACTTGATCTTACCAAAAAAGTTCCGACGCGGAGTTGGACTTCGAAACCAAAGCTCGATTTTTGGATGAGAAATAAGGTCATACAGAGGGTCACGTCAGTAGGAGTATAGTTACATATTCAGCATGAATCGCGTTCGGGGCGAATGAAAAATCCGCGCTGATCGGGGTAACTTGAAGTTGGAACTTGAAGAGTGAAAAAATCCATTGAATTTTGACCGGATCCACATGGCTCAAAACGCGAAGGCGCTCGCTATTAGGAAGGGAGTCTCCCGATGTTTGAGCTGAGAAACCAGAGCGAAAGAAGAAAGTGGGGGCACGACGATCGCCGATCAGCCGGATCAATCTGCGCAAGTTGCCGTTCGGGATTTCCCGAGTTCGAAGGTTCAAGGCGCAGGTTTGAATATTCATATACTCCCACAGTAATGCAACAGTGGTGTCCTTGCTCCGTGTATGTGTGCGTAGTACGCAGCCGACAGCAGAAGCTGACTGGACTTTCATGGGCTTTGAAGGGACATTAGATTATTGCAGTACATAAGCTAAAGTGAACATTCCTGCATATGGAACACAAAAATAAAGTAGAGCCGCCCAAGACTTCCGGAAATAGTAGCGGTAATCTTTCCGCTCAGTACGCACCAGCAGCCTGTTGTTTGAGTAACACACAGAGCTGACCCGCATGCTCCACATGATCAATATGTGATAGCCATACCTCGGTGGTGGCGGGCGGGAAGAAATAACTCCGTTGCAATGTCACCGCCGCACACACCTGTGTTTCCCGTTGTTACCCGCACGACAGGAATATTTGCCAACCCATGGCAGCACACCTTGAAAATAGTTGGAGGCAACCATCCCGCAACTGGGTAACCGGGCTGGCCTCAATTCTTTTGTCAGTATTGAGCCCGTGATGCTTGATCTTCACCCCAAATCAAGTTAAATAAAGTGCTTGTGATCACTTGATGTTTTTATTCGTCGCGCGGGACAGCTTTCCTTGTGAATCCTCTATCAGATATTGCCCACTGGTCCCATTATTCCGAAGCAATCATGTGTCGAGGTATGGATTGGGGTTCTTTTTTTTCGTCCGACTTCGCTGGGAGTATCACCCATCTTAATGATGCAGTCCGCAGCACTCTTGTGTCATCTCGACGTTTCGATGAGCTCCAACACAGTCCACAATGTCCGGAACGCGCGGTTTGCGCCTGCATAGACCAGTGACTGTCTGTCTATGGAGGCAAGCCTGTGTCTAATATTGCCAAGCTTGCTTTCATAGACAGGATGGATTCGAGCCTAGCACCTGCAGTACATACTTAAAAGCGAAGGCGGGAACAGCTCCACCGCTACACTGCCCGCATATGAAAGTAAAACGCCCTTTTTGTTTTCAACTGAACGGAAGGTTATAATAGAGTCTGACTGCGTTGCAAAGCTTTCGGCAGATAGAAATCGAATTTATTCAGCCACCGAGTACCGCTTATGATTAGGCTGAAACCAGTAACCATTCAAGGAAATGGGGTTTGAGAAAACCGGATAAATACCTAAGCTCCTTCTCAGTTCTTTACTCAATTCAACCCCGCCATTTCCACCAGGTCAGCAGGCATCCCCTTGCCTCAAAGCCTAATCCCTCACTCACTTCGATTTCTTCCCAGATCGTTTAGAAACCATCCAACCTCACGACAATGCAATTCAACGTTGTTTTCGTCACAAGCGCTCTCCTCGCCTCCGCCTCTCTGGCGTTGTCGGCCACCGTCACCGGCTTTGCCGGGGCGGACTGCAGTGGCACCCAGGGCGAAAGTTTCAATGTGCCTGCTGGAGAATGCTTCACCTTGGGAGGCGGCTCGACCAAGTCGATTAGCTACTCCGGCGTCCCCAACAGCATTTCATTCTTCAAATCTGGCGGTACCAACGACGCTTGCACCAATGGCGCGCAGCTCACCCTGGGCGGTGGCTCCGGATGCGGGACGGCCCCGGATGGGTAAGCCTTACAGTGATCATTTGTGTCAACGTGGGACTCATTCCGTGCTTTGTTTGCAGATTCAACTGGGAGAGCATCTCGGTCTCGTAAACCATACGATCATCGGCTCCATCGGTGAAAGTGCTGTGTATGTTGCGAACTAGCTGCCCAAGTGATCTAGCAAAGTCAAATAAATATGTTCCTGAGATACGGTGGTGCTCTCTCTCTAAGAAGGATCGCCGAGACTGCCGGCCTTGGAAGTGGAACACAGAAGAAGAGTACTAAAAGTCAGCTGAAAGTTGCAGTCTGTCGCTCGGGTGCCCACACCTCGAATGACCACGTTGGAGATGCCGTCCTGTCGCTGTCCGTTCACAGCCAATAGGTTGAACAAAACGGGCTGTTTAGCTCCATCCGGTCGATGTGAAGCTTTTGCGCTACAGTACACACGCGGCTGGCCCGCATGTTAAAAATTTCTCGTCCATAGAATAATGGCACGAACGCACGATCGCGAGATCTCTCGGAGCGTTGCCAGGCCAGTACCGGGGAACCGGAGCAGATTCATCAAAAGAAAACTGAAGGAATGCTAATTATTGCTAATGACTTCACATCTCCATATCGCGTGTTCTGAGTTACCGCACTCGTGTAAGTGTGTCCGGGACCTCTTATTGCACTTTTTGGACGTTGGTTGGTCGAACTTGGGCTGAAATGCTTTTCTTCAGCAGAAGAGGCAAATAAGAGGCCCTGGAAAGATGTTTTTGGGAGCAAAAAACTACTGAACCTCAAAAGTGAATTCGCACACCAACCTCCTCCCGGAGTCCTCCAACCACCCGAAAAAATAAAGTCTATCTCAGTTCGGCCGGCTCCGGGCAGACAGCCGATCACGACCTGACCGGCCCGGAGCCTTGTGGCGGTGGCGGTGCCTCTCTTTTTCTGCGACCACTTGGACGTTGGCGACCACCACACCGCCAACGTTAACCGACCTGTCCGCGTCCGCCCCAAGGGTTTTACGGGGCAGCCTTTCTTTGAAGTTAGCAAGTACGAATGAAAGTATTTGCTCCCCGGTGCTGATATGTTACAAGCGTGTCCAATATGCCTCATAATATATGCTGGAAATGCGGCGCTGCATCCCCCGCGCTCGCGTCGCTTCTTGAGCCCTACATGTCACCACAAATTTCGCCTGATATTGATCACCTGTTGAAAACGAACGACATTCCTCTGGACTCACAACTCCCAGTCATCCGCGAGATCATTTCCGAGGACCAGGACCGGATCGATGCTCTGGATACAATGATGGGCGCGCTGGATGCACAGATGCGTCACCTGCAGACCACCCGGGCACAGCTAGCTGCGAGGCGCAGCGAAACAGCGGGCCACGCTCACCACTTTTGCGCTATCCCTTTTCCACTGCGCGCCGCATGCCGCAGGAGTTGATCTGTGAAATATTTGCTCTGTCAACTGCTCAATACCGGGGAAGACTTGGAGCGAAGCCCCCGTGGTGGCTTGGCTTCATATGTCGCACATGGAGGCAATATGCGCTCTCGTATCCTCTCCTCTGGTCCTCCCTCACCATTTCCACCGAGCGCCGATGGAGCTGGAGGGCGGCCTCGGAGACGCCTCGGCTGTTGCCTAGACTCAAGGCTCAACTATCCCGGTCCGATACTGTTGAGGAATTATTTGCCTTGTGGCAAACCTCGAGTCATCCGGCTGCACAGCCCTGCGCCGCACAGCAATGTGGCCAGCCACGAGGCGCACAGGTTTTTAATGGACACAGCATTTTAGTGCGCGCAGCACTTTAGTGCGCATGCACACAGCCTCATATATGACTCACTTAATTATGACTCCACGTATGACATCATCGACTCTTTCCTGTAGTATATAAGGACCTCGTATTCTAGCTGTAAATACATCGAATATAATCTACTCTCAACCCACATCCAACCCTCCACTGTTGTCCTCACCACCACACACACACACCTCAAGTTCAATAGGTTATTGGCCCCCGCGCTTGAACTACCTGTTGTACCTTTCTCTACTTGTGTTTCATCACTTAACAAAGCACATTCGCACCACCCAATCCTTGATTCTATTGCAGATCTTGGACGCGAGCCGAGTTATTGATAAATACAATGTCCGACAATTCTTCTACCGCGTATCGCATCAAGGTGCTCGAGGATGCTGCTGGCTACTCGACGTGGTCTACGAAAGTTGTTGACATTCTTACCGACCAAGATCTCGACGAGTACGTCGTAGGGAGCCACAAGTTACCTCCAACGGTGCTTGACCTGGCTGCCCCCACTGCGGTGGAGACTTCTCTGTTAGATGCTTGGAAGAAGAAACAACGAAAGGCTCTTTCCGTCATCCGCTTACGCGTTGGCGAAAACCCCATGGCATTCATTCAGCAATGCACTACTGGTGTTGACGCTTGGGATAAACTCGCAGCAGTTTATCAGCCCAAGGGTGCAATTTCGATTATTCGCCTCCGTCGGCAGCTCCTACGCTCTGCTTGTGCAGAGGGGGAGAGCATCTCCGATCACATACGCACACTCACGCATCTCCGGACAAGTCTTCAAAATTTCGGTAGCCTCATCCCCGAACCGGAATTTGCCATCATCATTCTCACCTCTCTTCCTGATTCCTGGGACACTTGGGTTTCCGGCATTGACCTCACAGCTATCAAGCTGTCTGAGGACATCATTTCGCGGATTCTCCAACAAGCCGGCGCTCCTGACGCAAAGCCCAATGCGGACGGAGACACAGCGCTCTCAGCTGTACACCGGTACAAACCCCCTCCCCACGGCAATCACGGCAACCAAGATGGCACCTGCTTCCATTGCGGCCGTCGAGGTCACTTCATCCAGGAGTGTCGAGATAAACAAAACGGGCGGACTTACACGGAGCAGCAGAAGAAGGCGAACTATCAGGGCTTCAACAAACAACGCACCGGTCCGGGCAAGTCAAAGGCTAACGTAGCCCAGGCTCCGGAATCCGACAGTGCAGACCCTGATATCGCATTCACGGCTCATCTGCGACGTGACCTGACAAAGAATTCGTGGTTATTGGATAGCGGTGCCAGCACCCATATCACCAATAACCGGTCATTCTTCTCGTCGTTCACTCCTCTGGAGGATCATACCATTGTTGGTATCGGTTCTCAGAAGGCGGCAGGCTTCGGAGTAGTGAGACTCCAATTCACGGTCGACGGGAAACAAACCATCGTTGCGCTCCAACGTGTTCTGTTCCTCCCGGCTGCACCTCACAACCTCATTTGTCTGGGTAAACTTCACCGAGCTGGTTACTCTCTCAGGTTTCCACGCGACTGCCTCGACGTCGAGATCGTCTCGAAGCAGGGAGCAAAGCTCGCACACTGCCGTAACATCGGTGATGTTTACGCCCTGGGTAATGTCACACCCATCCCGGCTCGTCACTTCACAGTTGACGATTACGCCCCGGCAATCCCTTTCGACGCGATGCGGCTCGAGGGGGAGAGTAAGGATAGCGAGCCTGCATCGGTTCCAACTCCTTCTACTCCGCCGGCGAGGCCTCCGATCCCTCCGATCCAAGTACCTCTGCTCGTTCCCGATCCTCCGCCAACATCACCAGCGAGCGATTCTTTGCCCTCATCACCGGCAAATGAACCATCATCCACATCGACGGCTCCCAAACCGCGCAACATCCTCACGATGCCGCCGCGCGAGCCTCGAACTTCACGAACAGCAGCACAAGGTACCAAGATTTACAATGCGGATCAATATTTTCGCTCTCTTCGTCACGGCAAAGCTGACGAGCATGACGAGCACATAGACGACATTGCTAATGTCGCCATCTTCGAGGAACCATCTACTTCCCGGCGAGTTGCGCTGCACCCGGACGCCCACGACTGGCGGACAGTGATGGTATCTGAACTCAAGTCATCTGATGCGCTTGGCAAGTTCACGATGGAATCTGAACTCAAGCCTTCACATGCGCTTGGCACGTTCACCACCGAATCCGAACTCAAGCCTTCACATGCGCTTGGCACGTTCATCTGGAAAACACTCCTCGTTCTACACGGCACGGAGTATTGCGGGCCTACAGTGCCTCTGGACCCCGACGTAACGCCTCGAGAGCTTACTACGGGCGAGTCCTATCCTGAAATCCAGTGTGTTTCTCAGTCTATGGTTGGAGGAGTACTGCACACTGCTATCACCACACATCCCGACATCGTGTACGCAGTTCAATCACTCTCTCAATTCAGCGCCAACCCTGGACCTGCTCATCTCACAGCCATTCAGCATGTCTATCGCGATCTACGCGGTACATCTGACCTTGGCTGTACATATCCCGTAATTGCCGATTCGGATATCGAGATGCACGCCGATTTCTCATGTCCTCAACTTTGGGCGGCCAGTCTGTTTAACTTAAGCATCTTTTTTTAAGGTAAGGCACACGGAGGTTGATTGGACAAACTCTGCGGACAAGCGAAAGTCCCTGTCTGGTTACGTTTCTGCATCCGCAGGGGGAGCAACCACTTGTTCCACGAGACAAGCTGCCATCACGCTCTCTACGATGGACATTGGATATGTTGCGCTGTCTCATCTCGCACGCAAATATTCGCGGCTCCGCACCCTGTCCACGAGACATGACCCTCTTTCCGCTCATCCCTTCCCCACTTTCCGCGACAACTATGGCGCTATCGACTTCACTTTCAATGCCGGCTGCCATGCCCATTCGGAAGATATCGAGACACGACACCACTTGATTCGTGACTGCGTAGCTTCTAACGAAGTATCAGTTCACCACTGCGCATCTGAGGACGACCTTACGAACACAGTCACAAAACTGTTTTCAGGTACTCAGCACGAAGGATCAAGTCTGCAAACTCGGAGTGACTCGAGTTTGAGGGGGAGTGTTGAGGAATTATTTGCCTTGTGGCAAACCTCGAGTCATCCGGCTGCACAGCCCTGCGCCGCACAGCAATGTGGCCAGCCACGAGGCGCACAGGTTTTTAATGGACACAGCATTTTAGTGCGCGCAGCACTTTAGTGCGCATGCACACAGCCTCATATATGACTCACTTAATTATGACTCCACGTATGACATCATCGACTCTTTCCTGTAGTATATAAGGACCTCGTATTCTAGCTGTAAATACATCGAATATAATCTACTCTCAACCCACATCCAACCCTCCACTGTTGTCCTCACCACCACACACACACACCTCAAGTTCAATAGATACTGCGCCTTTGGATATCTTCTGGTCCGGAGTGTCTGACGATTTAGAAGGGCGTTGGACGTGATCTTCTCTCATTCCAATCGTTGGCGCACCGGGCAGTTCAACATCAGCGGCTCCGGATCCGTGCTTGATTGGCTGAAACCTGTCTATGGCGAGCTAAACTGAGTAGTGAAACTGGAAGTGATCAGCAACACCGACATCCCATTCCCCGACATCTTTACTACCGCTCCGAAATTGCGTGAAGTTGCCTTCACTTCCGTACGTCACTCCACCGGGTATACGCCGAATTTCGACGCGCGTATCCGCATTCCATGGGGGCAGATCACTCACTATCGAGGAAAACTTCCTTCAGCACGGCAGCTCGACATCCTCTTGGCTGCTCCAAATCTGATCAACTGTGCGCTTGGTATCGTTGAGCCCCGCGACTTTGTTCCACAGACAGACACCGCTGTGGTACTGCCCAACCTCCGGCGCATATGCGTGGACAAAGGATTCATTCGTCTCCATGGCGCGGTCTCGTTGCGGACTTCATACCTCCGATTCATTCTCTCTCCGTCTTTTTGTCACCACTGATTATTTGGAGTGCTATGCGCCTCCTGAGCCGGAGATGATAGATCGGGTTTGGATATTGCAGGGTGAGGGATGCGATGTGGCATTTCTGGATGAGCAGGACACCACAGACTATCTGCTTCGAAGGCACATCTGATTTGAGGTACAATCTTACATCACTTTTCCTTGATTTCGCTTCTGACTCTAACGCTTGCAGTACCACAATTTGTTGGATGTCTCAGGCAATTCTGCGTGGATGGCGCGAACGTTTGGTCGTAAAATACACACCAGTGATTGGAGTACGTGAGCTATGATGCAAAAATGTCTTTAGCTTTGAAGACTTTCGAAATTACAACGGGGGACGGGGGACGGGGTTAAAAGTCTGTACAGACTCGGTGACGGATGATTCGCTCTTTCTCGCATAACCGGAATCGAAGTAAGGACAAATCGCGCGCCTGATTGGGAGCTCGCCCGTAAGCGAACGACGCCTCTGCACTCCTTCCTCCAAAATACATCTACGATTTACAAGATAGCGGTTGCGTAGATACGCAAATGCAGCGCGGAGATAGTCCACCATAGACGTCAAATATTACCAGAATGATACAGAAACCCAGGAAAAGATGTAAAGTTATGGTAGCGCCCGCCAGTTGAGCGACGTATTGCCAAGGGACCGCGGCGGTGTGTACCCATTTGTCGCGTACGGTCCGCTATTCTCCGAAATTATGGACGCGGAGTCGCGTGTAACCGTCCTCTCCACCTGTACCTCCACCTGTACCCAAAGGATTTTATGATAAATTCTTCGGAGAAATCTAGAACGGGAGGGGCGTACCTGACTATGCATTTTGAACGCAGGTCTGTACCCATGCGCCGGTGCCTGGACCATCTTCGTTGGAATTATTGAAACAGGATACGAAAAGCATACATACCGTCGGTGCCATCTGCGAAAACGGTGGCGCACGGTGCGGGAAGTGGGAATAATAGCTCGCAAGGTGGTCGAATGTGACCCCCTGGTCGCCCGCGTGCATCTCTCGCAGCTCCTTGCGCGTGTTGAGCAGAACGAGCAGCGAGTTTGGGTACACTTTAGGTTTGTTGGTCAATCCATTCTGCCCGTAGAAGTAGTACTTTATAGCGAGGGAGAAAGCGTACATTTTCCGATAATAAAGTGCAAGCTGAGTGAGAGCGTTGATTTCGGCAAAACAAGCCACTAAGGGAGCGCATTCTAATCAGAAGGTCGGACCACAGAGATGGATAGGGGGACGTACGAAGGTGAGCGAGCCGACGGTCGTTAAGCTGTATTCGAAGTACAGTGTGAGCAATCCCGAGACACATTTGCGATACTTGGCAGGTAATTCGCGAGCCACGATCGAGTTGAACTCACCACGTAATGAGCCCATTCTCGAGCGTGTACAGAGTCAGACTGTCCAGCACGTTTTTCATTCTGTTTCGATGCGATTAACAATGCGAAGCAGAGAATTCGGAGACGCGAAGGACTTACACAGACGACGCGGAGCGCTTGCGGATCTTGCGCAGGTAGAAGCACAGACAGACTGTGATGATCAAGTCTGTCCCCGCCGAGAGCGAGAGGCCCGCTGTGAAGAGCACCTACGTATCTTCAGGGCCGGCCTTGCACGGGATTAGGACGGGAAGGGACGCACACGTGGATAGGGTCTGTCTATGAATGGCTCCCAACGACCCAGGCGGAGCCTAGAGCAGCGTCAGTATCCGGAAGGTACCGTGCATTTATGGACACATACATCTCCACGGTCGCCACTAACCGGAATCAGATAGCTCAGCCGGGATAACGGGATACCGGAGAGGTAGGCATACCGATGGCAGCCACTAACGTTGTGCACGATTAGTATCATCCTAATGCAGCTTTAAAAAGGACGTACATAGACGGAGGCATGCGAGACAGACCTATTGATGCAATGAGAGGATCAATTGAAGAAATAAAGAGGCCATGTAGACGAGACGCACTATGGGTCCGGTAATGAACCAGTTCTTCCCGCTCGCTAAAATTCCACTCAGAGTTGATGCATCGGAGCTAAAGGTACAGGGACGAACAACGGTAGATCTTCTCAGCGTAAAATCTACGCAGTCGTTAGTATCAAGACTCAGGCGAAAAGAGCTGGACGTACAGATGCACAACACAGGTCTGCATAGCCTATCCACCGGTTGAAGATCAAACCTCAAGCTGGCAAATGGGACTTACAGTAACCAGAATGGTGAGCTTTGGAGATATTAAGACTCAAGCTGCGACGAATGGCATGATGTGCGCGCACCGCAATAGACCTGCACGCCGCTTAGTTTGGGTTAAGTCCAGGAGGGATGCACGCACCATGGAATCAGCGTCATGGCCCTGGGGTTGCCAAAGTGGACGAGAAAATAGTAGAAGAGGGAAGCTAGGATGAAGAACGACTGCAAGAGATCCAGCAGCCTGCGCAACCTGATTGAGACCGGGATTCCCATTGCAGAAAACGGACCACGCACCATACCGTCGCGACCATAGTGGTCTTGGCACGCGCTTCATCTGGATAGAGCTTGAAAAATATTATACATTGGACGGCCACAATCCCGCTGAGGCTATGCAACATAACTAGGATGAGGCAAGACATGGCGAAGTAGGGGAAACACATACATGAGGGCCACCCCGCCCCCGAGGAGAATTGGTCCATAGGACAGAGCAAGGCTAGCCATCGGGGACCCAGCGGGAGGCGAACTTGCGGCGGAAGTTAGAACAGCGAGGGAGATATCATGCCAGTGAGTGTCAGGATGCTGCCTTTTGAGTAAGGAAAGTCATCTATTCTTGCGACCGATTTCAGCAACCGAGCGTTCGCTTGTTCGAGTACAAGGGCGGCCACCGTCAGTTAATGCTTTCTCGGACCTCGGTGACGGCGTGGCCATGATGGCCTGTGAATTAATTGCGGAGATTGTCCGCGACAAACGGCGTCCGAAGACGGAAGATCCAGCACCCGTGCGTGGTGGCGTAAAATCATGACCGTTACGTGGGGGTCTTTGATAAATTCGACCTGGGTGGGACTTGTCGACGAGACGACCATCATTAGCGCGTCGTAGCGGAGACTTCTAAATGTCAAACAGACTCTCTACTGCATCCGATTCGTGTCCTGTCCTTCGCAATCATGCTGCACGAGCCTTGATTCTTGAACAAGCGATTTACCTAGAGATTAATGGATACGGTAATTAAGGGGCATACGCGGCGCGGATGGCGGGCTAGACACATACGGAGGCTTGACAGTCCAGTTCTGCGATGCTGGCACGCAAGAAATGGAGGACAAGGTGGCAATCGGAGCGATAAGCATATTATGTCGGGCTGTGGCGGCCGAGCAGTGTAAACCAGTCGCCGCGGAAAGAGACAGACACAACGCTGGTCCCTGCAACTCACCAGAAGAAACAGCGAAGAGGTCGAGACTCGTCTCGAGCTGTCTATTCAAGCGGCAAGCCTATCCCAGAAAATAAGTTGAAGCATGCCGCATGCCAGTGCCACCCCCGTTCTCCGACACACTGCAGGCTGCACGCCAGGAGCTGAGTACCGTTGTCGTGGAGTATAAATTCGGAGCAAGCCTGTCTCCGGGCCGGCGTGCCGTAATGAGTGTGTAGATGTTTGTGTATACGCTTCATCAATAACCATTCTCACGTTCTCCTGATCTCTTACCGTCATGTCGTCCTGGACACTCATCCAAGCTCTGTCCCGAAATTCGCAAGAGTGCCCTCCAGGCTCCATGTATCCCATCTACCCAATCACAGGCGCTTCCGATGGAAGTGAGAGACTCCGGATTCGCTTGAAAATCGAGACTCCCTCGGCTCTCGAGTCCCAATGTACTTCACAGCCGAGGTCCATCAAAAACCCTCTGAAGCGCACCATAACTGCATATGAAGCGCGATAGAGAAAGGGACGCTCACGCTCAAAAGCGCTTCATGTGCGATTCACGCTCAAAACAATTCTCTGAAGCGCTCCAAAATCACTCGCCATAATCACCTCCGATCTACTCTAACCGTCCCTGATCAAACCATCTGTCTTGTCTCTGGAGGCTTCGATCCTTCAAACCTCTCGATTGCAAAATAATCTGCATCACGGAACAGTACCAGCCCATGTTAATGGTTCTAAATTCGACCTCCACTCCCCCGACGGCAAATCGCATAAGTGTTCGGGTGTCAGGACTTGCCTGCATTCAAGCAAAAATAGTCGACATTCCGCGGTGTGAAGAATTATATCCATCTTCTTGGTGCTATCTATTCCCTTTCAGTGGCTCTCCTTGCCTCATGCTCAAGCGAAAACTGACAATGCGCCCACAGGTCCACTCGGGGTAGACCTTTCCATATACCCTAAGCTCAGTCGGTGTCTCCAATGAGCGCTGTACACTCATTCTGTTTTTGAGGGAAGCTGCAGCGAAGCTTTCGTTTCATATACTAGGACCGCCAGTGATTTTGACTGCAGCAGGAAAAACTCTTTAACAGATCTCCGTGATGTCTTGATATGTGCTTCGACAGGCAGCCAATTCCCGCTCGCTCCGTTCGCGGTGTGCGCCTCACAAATACATTGGTTTCCAACTTCTCCGTCGGCTGGGGCTTCCGACGGACCCACAACCGGTCCGACGTTCGTGGGACTCCCGTGAGCACAGTATTTACATGCACTCGGCGTCGTACACATTCCTCTCCAACTTATGATCCCTGACTATCATGATTACAGTTTCGAGCCTTCCTCCTGGTATTGGAATTGCGGAATTGTGAGTTTCTTACCTCCTCGGATGACAACAATTGGACTCTTCTCTTCGTAGAGCTGGCCCGGTGGTAATTCTCCTCTTTCGCACATCAGGCCTTTGATCATAACTATCCTCAGCTTGTAGGGTACCTCTTGCATTGGGGACTCTTCGGTACTCTGAGCATCCAGCTGTGTAAGCGCACTCGATCTCTGTATCCGATCTATCCAAGGCGCTAACCGTTTTGCAGACCTCTATTACCAAGCCTTTCCGAACGACCGCTTGTTTAACAAGTGCCTGGTGTACACCATCTGCGCCATCGAGTTCGTGCAGACGATGTTAATGACAGACGCTGCGTTTTCGAGTTTCGCGTACGGCTTTGGCGATGTTTCCGCGTTAGACGATGTCCGTTTTGAGTGGTTGACGGTGCCGGTCATGAGCGGAATCGGTATGCGCTTCCTTTTCTTGTCTATGGATCCTCTGATCCAAATTCGTGATGCAGTGGCTTTCATAGGGCAGTCGTTCTACGCCCATCGGCTGTACAAGTTGTCAAAGTCCCGGTGGCTTCCCTTGCTGATCGTGGTGGTAAAGGATGTCATTGCCCCCGTCTTCTTTCTTTCTCATCGTGATAAATGCCGGACAGTTTTCACTCACCAGCACTGTCGGCGCATTTTGCGCGGGTAGCTTCTCATTCAAAGGTGGATAATGTTAAATTTCTAGATGCGGACTGTGTGAACTGAAATAATTGCAGTGGGAGCCGACCTCGCGCTCGTTCAAAGTAAAAGTAATTATGGGATCGGGGTGAGCATCGAAAACGCACTCTTTTCATTACTGACTCCATTCACCAAGATCTGGCTTGGCGGGGCTGCGCTTGTCGATATTGTGATAGCCCTTCTGTTGACATACTATGTGAAGCTCCTCTGTGATTCGTCTTCCAAAGCTGAACGAACATATGGCTTCCAGTTGTTGAAGCATGACACCGGATTCCGTGGAACGCACGCTCTCGTTGCCAGAACTATCCGATTAACCATCGAGACCGGCTCGGTCACCGGTATGTCGTGTCCGGTCCGTAAGGCGGTCGATTTAAAAATTTACGCACCCTCCGACAGCCTTGGTCGCCATAACCGACGTCACGTTGTTCTTTTCCTTCCCCGGCAAACCATACTTCATCGCAGCTGGCTCGATCCTGCCCAAGCTCTACGCAAACACGATCTTCGCCGTCCTGAACGCGCGGTTCCAGATTGAAGGTGGTCGAGGATCCACCTGCGACAAGGACTTCGTGTCGTTCCCAAGCTTCATCCGGAACCCCGACGGGAATAGACGACGCGCCAGTGTTCCTTTGCACGGTGACGGGCCCATCGTATCAGTTACTAGGGAGGTGTTTGCTGACAGAGAGTTGGAGGATATGGTGAAACTGAGGGATCTGAGCGTTGGGAAGAGCACTCGGATCGCGTCGCCCATGATTACCGAAGTCGAGCAGGCTTGTCGCAGCGCTTAGATAACTTAGGCTGTCCAACCCTTGGTCCATCTCACGTTCGAGTTTTGAATCAACCTGGTCGGATTTCAACTTGAATCCGGACACCGTTCACATCGTATGTAATGTGCGCTCGTCGGTGCTCCAAGCGACAGACTGATTCCCTTTGTATCCACCTGTATCCACTTCTATTCCGCAGGTGAAGCATAGGTGTCAACGGGTTTCTACGCAAGCTTGACTTTTCTGGCACGGTAATCACAAGGTAATCATCCTCATCTCCGTGCATGTCAGCGACAAGGGTTTTTTTCCCGGTGCAGCGGAGGCAACGGGGAGCAAAAACCGGTCGTCGGGCTCAACAGAGAGTGGGCGCCCGACCGTTTTTTTTGAGGCTCCATCGGCCAATGGCCATTGTTCGGCAACTCGGTCCGACGTGACGTGACAGCGTGACAGCTACTTTCTTCCTCCGCCATCTGCCCGAATTGTGCCCGAATGGAAGCTCCCGTCAACTCAGAATCCGCCGGCGATTCTTCAGATGAAGGATACGATTCCGATGCTTCCCAGGCCACGGTCTCCTCCTACAACGAGAGCGACAATCCAAGGCCGGATGTACCTTTCAGTCCGATGCCTGCGCACCTCGCGCTTCCTCTGGAGCTTCAATATCGCATTCTCTCCGAAGAGGACACGGCACACGATCTTCTGTGGGGCTCCTGCCGTCTCGGTGCGTGTTTTATCTCAAAAAAAAGGAACTCGGATTCTCAATTTATTGCGGCAGTGTGTAGAGCGTGGAAGGAGCGAATCGAATACCTCGCCAAAAGCCAGTGGGTACCGGATAGCTGCATCACATACCTGGCATCCGTGAAGGTAACTCCGGACTCGCTTTACTCTCCTTCGTACTTAGGCCCTCGATAGCACGCACCTAGCGACAGCACGATCTATGGAGAGTTCACCTTCCAGAGGTTTGCAGACGACGAAACCGCAGCCTTTGCGGTTCTCCATACGCCTGCTGAATGTGTGGACTCTTTGATCAAGGCATGCAAAGCCGCTACACCGCCGGAAGTAGAGGTGTACTATATCGTCCACGACGTGGAGGTGCGCCATTTCTCGTCATCTCATCAAAGTCTTGTACTGACCTTATTGTGCCAGATACCGGGCATGGCCGTCGACTGGGACACCCTCACGCTTACTTGCCCTTGGCGTTCCCTCATCGCCTGTGTTCTCGCCGAAGAGTTGAAAGTCCGCGCCCACCGCGCCGCCAACATGAAGACCCTTCTTAGCAAGGGAAAGCGCCTGCAGCGCTCCGGCGCCGATCTTCTGTCTTGCATCGAGCCGATTGCGCATATGTTCGCGGAGCACCTCCGCAATGCGTATTCTGCCGTGCGCACCGCACGCCGTGGTGTTTTGGATAAGAAGGGCGACAGGCGGCTCCAAGAGGCGCGTCTCCAGGCGGAGCACAAGTGGTTATTTGCCCAGGGAGAGGAAGACGGTTGAAGGTGTGGATAGTCTCTTCGTTTCGCAACTAACAATGACATTTTTCCGAAGAGCGCAGTTTTGTTTGTATCGGGAAGCAAATATGTGTGTACATCCAAATCTAGGTCGGACACGATCAATGTAGCATCGCCCGGGATTGTCTCGCTGGTAAACGTCCAGGCTTGAGCGCTGAGGTTAAGACTTGGTCGTTGATCGTCCACCAGAGTCAAATTACCACTCCGGAGTTGGCCTGTTCAATTCACGCCTGAGCCATACACCTTTCGCGATCGATTTTTTCTCTTGAATGTCCATAGCGTTTTAACTTTTCATTTATATTTTATTCCAATCGATACTAGCTACTGAGTCAGTGGGCGGATTGCGTCCACGATACTTACATTCACATTTCGCGGATTCGATCTTGCGGGAGGGGCAATAACTTGCTGCTTTTCTTTTCATATTTTCTTCGCTCTTCTGTGTAGAGTCCCTCTGTATCCTACGACCTGTTTTGAAAGCACGCAAGCTCAGTAACCGCGGCAAGCGGGCCGGCAGTGGGCACAGCCCATCGATCGGCTTTAGTGGCTTTGTCTGCCAATTACATAACAGCCCAAAGGCTTCCAAGTGACCGCTGAGCACGTCCTGCCCCTTCACTCAGCCACTACTCGATGTCGATCCGCATTGACGGACTATGGTTTTCTGGCGATACTCAGGTCGTTCTACGTGCAGGAGATGCTGTCTTTTGCGTCAGCAAAGCCATTCTCGCAGGACGGTCGACGGTCTTTCAATCGATGTTCGAGCTCCCTCAGCCTGCCGTCAACGGCGGTGGAGACGAGATGATAGAGGGAATGCCCGTTATCATACTTCATGATGATGCATCGGCAGTTGAACCATTCCTCCGCGCGATTTTTGATTCTAGGTACGTGGTGTGTGGCCCGCAGGTGCACATGCATCTAAGTCTTTGCAGCTATTTCATGCCACCTCCTGCAAAAACTGACTTACCTGCGGCCATGGGCATCTTGCGGCTAGCCCACAAATATCATGTCCCTTATCTCCTCCAACGCGCCATTCTCCACCTCGAAACACTGTATCCGATCGACCTGACGGGATACCACTCCCTTGCAGGTGACAAAAACAGTGCAGGTCCTGCTCAGGACTTGGAATTGATTGCGATCTCTCAGCAAGTCGGCGCCACATGGCTCCTCCCGTTCGCATTCTACAGTGTTGGACGGTACTCTGCAGACCGTCTATTCAAACTCGGAGACTCGTGGAATAACCTGTCTCTCGGGACAAAACAGACCTGTCTCACGGTCCTCGCTACCCATATACGCGAGACGCTTAAGGTCCAAGTACTACTTTCAGCGTCTTCTACATGTTCCGAACGTCGGAAGTGCAATTCCGCCAAATTTGCGTCTCTGCGGGATTCTTTGACAAAGGGACTTAGTGTACTCGAAGGCGGCCTTCAAGAACCTTTGGAACAACGGTCTACAGAAGAATGGAATTCGTTGAAAAGCCAAATCTGCGACAGGTGCTTCCGTGGAGCACAAGCCGATCATAAACACGCTCAAAAGAATATATGGGAACAACTTCCAGCCAATTGCGGGCTTGCTGGTTGGGATGTTTTACTAGAGCAGCGGCGGATCGCGATGAATTGAAAGAGCCGATAGCTGTGATTCCTTCGCGTTCCTTCTTCGTGAACATACTGACATCGGTATATACGTTGAAACTTGAACATGACCTTGTTGGGGATGGATCATTCTCGTTCTGACAACGGGGAGCATATACGAGCCGATAACCAGCACTCAGATGAGTTATACCGACGTACAACACAGAAAAATTGCGACGTAGCTGCTATCTAAGTTCCAGTTGCTTGCATTCTGATATTTTCATATTTTCCTCCTCATCGTCCGATCCTGCATCCACTGCCCCTAAGGATTGAAAAACTGCATCTACCGTGCATAGTTATTCTTGTTGAACACATAAAGACTATGGTTGTGCCGCCTCGACTTCGGCTTCGCGGGATCCGAATCGTCATGCAGACGCGTGCTCTGCCAAACCCCCTTGAGTCAGTAGCTATATCAACACGGCTAGACTCACCTCGTAAGCATAGCGCTCGAGAATGCTGGGATATCCATCCCACACGTCCTCTGCGCGACATGCAGTCAGCCTACAACGTTTGAATGGGCGCCAGGGAAGCTCACCATCGTCGTCTTTCATGTTGAACATCCGGTCTTGCGCATCGTCCAGGTCGTCATCGGATGAGTACCAGTCCTCATCATCATCCTCGTACTCCTCGTCTACCTCCTCTTCACCGTCCGCATTGGACCCAGTGGGTGTGGTCAAGTCTTCTTCCTTCTCAATAACCATGTGCACTGGAAGCGTTGTCATCAATACCGGACTCCAACCAAGAACCGGTATGGACTCACCCTTCTTCGCAGCTGGATCTACGAACGCCCTCAGCAGGCCCGTCATAATCCCCATCCACTCGTTCTGCACCGACTCCGGCAGCGCCGCTGGCCCCATCTCCACCAGTACTGTCACCGCCATCATCGACAGCTGTAGCGATTTCGCGAAAATCGCAGGCGACTTAATATAATAATCGATCGTGGCAATCCAGATGCCGAAGAATCTGTGGGCGGTGTCGGGCCCCGCGGCATCGATGATGCGCAGGGCCTTGGGGGCATTGTAGATCAAGGCGTAGATGAGGACGTGCAGAATGGAGGACCGGATGTCGGGTCGGACGGTCTCGAGTTTGGAGAGGGCGGTGAGGATGATTGGTTCTAGGGACTGCAGGATGTCGGAAAAGAATGAAAGAATAATTGGGAGGCATGCGCCAGTATATACGCACATCGTCAGCACTCCCGTGTAACTTCTGTAGTATGTTCTCCGCAAGCTCGCATCCATTCACGCGGTTCAGCTCGCCCCGCGTGTCGTTTGCGATTGCCGTCGTGGCAATATCAAGGAGCATGCGCTGGTAGACCGGGCGCGCCTTGACCACATCGGCGCCGTATTCGAGAAAATCCTTCAGCGTGGGGAGCGCCCCGTCAAGAAGATCCATCTCGTCCGACGTGTAAAACTCGCAGATCAGCTCGCACACGGGCCACAGAGTTGGCGAGATGGTGTGCATCTCGGAGGCCAGCCGGTGCACGAGATCGCACATGTGGTCGAATAGAACTAGAACGCTGTGAGACAACGTTCCCGGGGAGAGAAGGCGAAAGGGACGCACTGAGAATCTTGTTCTTAAGCGTGAACTCGATGACCGGCAGGATGATTTCCTGCACTTCCGCCAAGATATCCGGGCCGTGATCGTGGATGGATGAGATGATCTGCACACCCACTTCTTTAGCAAGCAAGCAGGATACGAGACAGCGAGAAGGGGGCAGACCATCATTAACATCGACGTGATCTGCGTGGCCGCATACGTCTTGTCGGTGTAGCCGCTACTCATGTCCCCATCACCTGTCTCTTCATCAGGAGCCAGGCGCATGTACGCGTCACACTAAATAACACGCAAGTGCGTTCAGCCTCACTTGAAAAATCCAAGGGAGAAGAGGTGGGGAAAATCACGAGGGACTCACGAGGCGTGCAGTCAACTGCGCAGTAACAGGAATCAGCTCCGCGTGGAAATGGTCCACGATGACCCTCATGCTGTGGTCAAAGATCTCGATGTCGAGATCCTCCGACATGTTGAGTAGATCTAATTCGATTATTATTCGCAAAGTCAGCAAGGATGCGCCATGAGACGAGCGTTGGCGCCGCACCTTGAACGACCTTGCCCACAAGGGGCTTCAGAGCCTCCTGTACTAGAACGAGGCACATATAATATCATCATCATATCGGCGGAATGCTTTAGTCTGTACGTACCCAGTTCATAATGCGCTATCATGTCCGTGAGTGCCACGATCGCCTGCACGCGCACCGGGAATGCGGGGTCGTCCAGCGCGGAGAGGACCGCCCGGAGGTTTGCGGTTAGGTGCTTGGACGAAAAACAAAGAAGGAAATCAGGTTAAGGGGACACGTCGGCGTAGTGAAGTAAATAGATATAGCAAGAATGGGATTGGGCAGTAGCATGGGGCGTACCTCATCCGAAGACCACTCCAGCTTCTCTCTCGTCGCCATACCCAGCACCTCCAACGCCTTTGCAACAAATCGCGTTATGTTAGCTTCTCAAGTTAGACTCGAAGAAGGAAAAGGAGTACGCACAGCAGCCCTCATCCACCCCTCCTCGCTCGTAAACTCCGGCACAACGAACCGCAGGACGAGCTCCTCCGTCTTGGAGGGCCCAAAGTCGGGGTGGAGGACGAGCCAGGGGCCGAGGACGCGTGTCATGCGCAGGGCGGCGAAGCGTTTGGGCGCGGGGGCGGACCTTTTCAGCCACGGTTAGTTGCAGCCAGAGAAGGACGATGAACTTGAAAGGAGCAGAAAAAGGGGGAGCATGGAAAGAGCAAGGAAACTGAGCGTGCGGTGGGGTAGAGTTTGGGGAGAGAAACAGAAGACGTACGACGCCAACATGCCCGTAACGAACTTCAATATCGGCACAAACGTCCACCGCGTCCGATAGTTCACGAGCGAGGTGATGAACGATCTTGCCGAGACGGCCATTGGGAAGAGCTCGTATTCATCTGCTCCCATGATCACCATCAGCGCGGGGTTACAAACGGGGGGAAAAAGGTAAGGAGGAGAGAAGAATGAGATAGCGCACCAGCAGCGACACGCGCATAGTCAACCGGATCGCTCTCCCAGAGACTTTGCTTGGCCGGTGTAAACGAAAACTCCGGGAATACGAACGATTCGACGAGCTTCTGCGCATGCGGTTTGAGTAGGAGCCATGTTGATTTGGGTTTCACGCTATCCCCCGAATTAATGTCGTTGGCAAGATACGAACAGAGGGCAGGAGGCGGAAAATCAAACGCACCATTCGGCAAAGAACATAAATATCTGGTACTGGCAGTTCTTTGAGAGCCACGCCGCGCCGGCGATGTAGAGCTCGACCTGGCGGAGGTACGTCGCGATGGTATCGGGCGCGAACATGGATATGAAGCACTGTGCGAAGGTAGTGTATTCCTCCTCCATCCCTTCCGATAGCTGCGACGGGTTACCGAACCTATCGGATTCCATCTCAAAAACGGTGTTATAATACAGTGCGACAAGAGAGGAACGCACCGACGGAAAAGCCACCCTAACACCCTATACGCCCACTTCTTCACTTTCCACCACTCGCTGCGTTCGCGCTCCTCCTCGTCTGCAGGGAGAATATTTGATGGGATGTCCAACTTGACGATGCCGAGGAGGAGCTGCCCCCACGGGACGAGACTCTGCCAGGTGCTCTGCTGGTGCGAGCTGAGGCGCACAGCGATGCTGGTGCGGTAAGTCTTGACGATCAGGTGCAGCATCGCCGGCACCTCGTTCTGCGCCGCGCTCAGTGGGGTTTGCATCATCTGTCCCGCGATGCCGACAAGCGTCGGGAATAAAGCCGCAACGACGGTCGAGAGCAAGTCGCCGTTTTCGCGAAATCTGCCGTGCATCATTAAGCGGTGACCCACACGAAAATGGAACGGATACTGAATGAGACTCACCTGAAGGCGCGGACTGCCTCCAGAGCAGCGATACACCCCGCATGTACGTGATTGATGTTATTGCTGGTGAGCAGCTGCTTGATCGCGTCGACAAGCCCCGGCCAGCGCTCGGGAAAATCATAGGCTATTACGGGTTTCAACGTGCTTGCGAGCTGGAGGGTAATGTTGCGCGACGAGGACTCAGCCAGCAGAGGCAGGATACTGTCCCTCAGGGCATCGCGGTCGGAAGACGCAATGACGACTTGATGTGGGCGACGGGTGGCAGGCTGGACGGTGTAGTTTTTCACGATGCGATTTTTGAGCCATATAGAGCAAGCGTGGCGGGTGTCGCTGCGTATGTGGACTAGAATCTGAGAATCCACTGCAAAGAGGTAGTTGAAAACCCACATGTCCACAGCATCGGTCGCAATGATCTGCAAAAGCGCCGCTATGGTACCAGTCTCATTGCCGATCTGCGAGGACGATCAGCAAGCACCTTGATTTTGGAAAGAGCCTCAACCTTGCGGATTTGTAGCTCTGCAGTCATGCGGGCATTGGGCTCGCTGCGCAGCGTTTCCGCGAACAGATCCGACAGTGTTTGAAGATCCATGGCTCCTGGATCGAAAGGCCGCGTCAAGGACTCCCAAGAAGCTCAGTGAGTAGCCGTTTGTATACCTTCAACTGGATGCACAAAGATGGGTTGAGTTGCGTGGTCTTACGTGCTATCGACGTGGGACGAAGGAAAAGGCACCAGTTGTTTGGATCAGTTGTTGCAGGACGCATCGATCATCCTCGATCGAATGATCCGGGCTGATGGCCGTGTTTTGTGAAGGCATTCTCAAAACCTGATAG
Organism: Mycena vitilis; assembly: GCA_029203975.1. Classification (NCBI taxonomy): domain Eukaryota; kingdom Fungi; phylum Basidiomycota; class Agaricomycetes; order Agaricales; family Mycenaceae; genus Mycena; species Mycena vitilis. The sequence goes on from JARGYF010000110.1 coordinate 127,018, forward strand.
CAGTTAGCGGACGCAAAGGGTTCGTCTAAATGTACGTGAACGCCCAACAATTTCAGGTCGAACCAATTTTGATTCAAGGAATCAGGATGCGACGCTGCTGCGAACATCAACCCAACCTAAAATCGATGTAATAATAGCCCACCAGCACTCCACGACGTGACCTATCCAGATGATAACTCGGTACTACTTAGGTAGAAGACCGTGACGGTTGGCATAATGTTACAGCTGTTCTTTCACTTGCGCAACGAAATCCTCCACATCTTTCAACAATATCTCTGGGACCTCCAGCGCCGCGAAATGTCCACCTGCCTTCGCCTGGCGGTAGAACACGAGATTGGCATCCTTCTTGACCCACGATTCTGGGACCGGAATGATTTCGCTGGATGCGTAAGTCAGCGGGAGACGAAGCGGGAAGACACGATTTGTACCGAGGGAACCAAGTGTACCCGAGAGGTTTTTCGTGGTACTTGTAGTAATCGGATTTACGGGTGATAGTCTGGTAAAGAGAAGGGTGCATGTCAGTGAGTTGGCATCGCCCATCATAAGAAGGACGAGCAGACCTCTCTGTAAGGATAGAAGGACGTAGAAATGGAATTTGTGAACCAATAGATGGAGACATTGGTCAATATTTCATCCAGAGATGGGTTCTCGTCCGACCACTCCAGCATTTTCTCGCCGATCCTTCCATATCTCGTCAGCACCATAAAAACGGCAGAATGGAGTAAGAGCAACTAACCAGGAGAGGATGGCCAACGGGCTTGACGACAAGGCGAACCCAAGAGTGTTCGGACGAGTGCCTTGCTCAATACCGTACGCCCATCCTGTCTTGAGAGAAGTGGCCCCGCGGTCCAGTGCTTCACGCTCAGCTTGCGAGAGGATAGAACGGTCGTCGTTCTCAGGCGGTGCAGTCGTGAACAGGTTTACGTGAATAGCTGGCAAGAGATGGGTTAGTCTCAAATGATTCCGCTGCATGAAGAGGAACTGAACCTCTGCAGCTATCGTGGTTCATTGTGAGCAGCCGTGCTACGTTAGAGCCGACATCGCCTCCCTATTGGCGAATGTAACCAACACTCAGTCTCGAGTGAGCCCAAATCACGTACCTGAGCAACGTATTTATCGAACCCGAGTCCAAGCATGAGATCGTTGAAGATCGTGGCGACATGCGCCATTTTAAAGTCTCTGGTTTGAGGCCCGGAGCTGAAACCGTACCCGGGAAGAGAGGGAATGACGACGTGGTAAGGCAAGGTCTCGGGCGTATATTTTCTGGAGAGAATTCCGAGGAGAGAGATGAATTCGATGAAGCTCCCTGGAAAATTGTTTGTGCCCAGACTTATCGAGTGAATCAAACACGTAGACGCACCCGGCCAACCGTGAAGCATGATCAAAGGAACCGCATCTTCCTTCTTACTGAACAAAGCCAGGAAATGGATGTCATGAAGATACTCTTTCCCCTCCACGTGCACAGGAACTTTAGCCATGAACTGACACCCAACTGAGGGAAAGAATTGATCGTCTTCTCTTTAGCACGCCTAAAATGAACGGATCAGTTGTGTCTCAAAAGCTGTGTGGAAGCGCACCAGTCGAAACTCGACTCCCAAGCTTGTTTCGCGGCCTTCATCCACTCCCTGGATACACCTAAGGCGTGGTCGGAAGGGTTGCTATTGGTGGGAGTCAAAGGGCCGAGGCGAGAAGCCTTTAGCAGCGACTTGAGCTCCACAACGTCTGCATCAGAGACACCGATAGCGAATGGTGTGATATCGAGCCCAATCGAGCCTTGAAGGGTTAGGAAGGGTACTGAAAAGCGACATGGGAGCAGGGAATGGGTTGACTCTTCGCTAATGAGGTGCTAAAGACGTGATCAGGTAAATAATAAATTTGATAGTGATCGGTTCCAAGTCGTCTTCCCCCGGCCGGCGACTCGGAGCTGGGATAGATGGTTGTGTGAGGGAGGCAGTAGTACCCCGGTTTATCCCTCTGAAACCTGGTCCTAACATTGCGGCGGCAGTGGAGCCAAGGATAAGAATTTCCCACAAAGGCTGTGTGATGTATAGTCATGACTCATGTATAGTATAACAACGACTTGCAAGGTATCTAGGCTCGTAACCAGCCTGCCTACGAGGTGCAACAAATGTGGCGAGCACGTTGCCGTAGGCAATGTGCTTGCACAGGAGGAGGAGGAGGATATTATATGCCGTGGCAGGCTGGTTACGAGCCTACAAGATATCAGCCTCATCCAAACAAAAAATCGGCGCTCGCGGCGGGAGCGGGAGCACTTACCCTTTAGGGCACCGCCTCCGGAATATTGAATTTTTCGAAGTAATCCCACTACATGTCTTCCGGCGCTTGCGTTTCAAATTCCATTCTCTGTGTCAGGTCAGGAAGTCCACAGTATATGCAAGTCCAATTTTCGTCAAGACTGTGCACCTTTCGTCATCCCGCGCAGATTTGCCGAGTGAGCAGCCGGTCAGGTATTTATACAAATCCGATGGTGTCGCCAAGTCGTTTCGGAGTACGACGTCAGAGCACATACACACTGGGCGTATATAAGTCCGCGAGAAATCCTGATCCCCACCCCACCCCCGACTTCCGACATCCCATTCCTTCAGCCTCATTTATTGATCATGAGACTTCCATTTGTGAGCTCTTCCAATTCGCGATCGGGTTCTTTTTCTGCTGACTTGCCTACCTCAGGACTACTCATTAACCAAACCATTTCCGCGAAAATTTTCGTACTTTCTGCTTTTCTTCGGCATCTTGAGTGCCGCAGCATTCGTGGTTACCAACATTTTCCTCGCGGGTCAGCCTTCAATCCTTAGGCTCCGCCTCTCCTGACCAGTGCGTCGCCTCAGGCTACGATATAATCAGCATCAGCGCAAACCATCTCGACTTCTTACCTGGCTCAAGGCTCCCGATGCCGCAGTGGCGCTTGGGAAGGGACCAGTTGGGTTGCCTTCCATATCTGTTCCATCTCGGCGACGTCTTCCGCACAAATATATCGGCGTTTTCCTACTCCATCTTCGATGTGAACAGCCCTGCCTCTGGTAACGGACCCATCTACGGAGAATTTCCTTATACCAATCAGGAGATGAGCTCTTGCGACGTCGAGCAATATCAGGTTTCAGTTAAACCCGGAGATCGCCTCGTCGCTTGCAGTGTGTGTAATCTATGCAACTCATGTGCAATTCAGTTAGAAACTTGAGCTAATCATTCATATAGGCCAGCATTTATTGCCCGAAACTAGGTTTCCGCGCTGTTACCTCGTGGAGGTATGTGCGACTTGTCACGAAGGGGTTGATAGTTCATGTCCCGTGATTCAGCTACTCAAACCATGCCCTGGTGGGGAGCCTGCCGGCAGGGACATTCCCACTGAAGAGTCTGGCTCGGGCAATAACCGACGGGATGAGGAACATCTCTGGTACTTGCGTTGTCGTTGTGGTAGCCCATCGTGCGAATAATCTGACATGCTCCTTAGAGGAGGCGTACCAGGACATCTACAACAAGCGGTATGTAACCCTCACAGAGCCGCCTCAATATGTCTACAAGGTCATCGCGGAGGGGCCCATCTGCGACCCACCCTCGTTGTGTGTTAGTCCAAAATTCCCCACCTACAATGCTATTAGCAACACCAACCTCGATGTCTCTTCAACCCCCTCTAGCATCGCTGCCGATGAGGGAAATCTTCTCAACGTGGTTGCTATATTTTACGCTGCCGTGAGACTCGACTTGGGCCACTGGACTGGGAATAATGTAAGTCTCGGCGTCACCGCGGACCCGTTCCATCTGATTTGTCTGTTGAGATCTTCACCAACACCACATCCTTTAAACAGCTGATTCGGAACACAGACTCAGCCAACACCACCTTCCGGGCGGTAGCCACTTCTAAAGGAATGGCATACTCAAATTCACCTGCCCCACGGTCGGCAAATGTATCCACACCGCCGGCAGTGATCCAAATTCCATACAGATGCAATGTCAAGCGCAGAAAATCCATCGGCAGCTTCATTGTCAGTGTCGTATCGGGGACATTGTCGATGTTCCTCGGTACCTGGGGCGTAGTGATTGCGGTCCTATCTACCATTGTGCGTAGGAGTCCAAGAGGTGAGTGTCGAAATGGTTCGATATGCAAAGGTGCTGACTCGCATGTGCCTTTCAGCCAATGAGTGTCAGCATGAACATCAATGGGACAAAGAGAACGATGGGAAGTCGAACCCTTCACAGTACACACCTCTCAGTAAGGTAGACTCCCGCGTTAGCTGCTGAGTTAATTTCTCCCCTTGTCGAAATCTGCCTGGTCGAGTCAGCTTGGAACAAAAGAATAAAATACCGTTCGAATAGCCGGGGACCGCAGTAAATTCTGGCTGCGTGAGCCGTCACCCCGTACACATTTGGGCCCGATCAGGGTGATTTAATTGCATAATATTTAGGCAAGTTGCAAATTGGACAATCACTGCGTCTCGAGGGAAAATGACACATTGAACCAACATTGAACACACTCGAGTCAAACTCGAGTTCACAACATTGGTTCAACATGTGCAGATCATTTCCAACCGGAAATCACCGCAAAGTAAGCACACGTGACCATATGACAGCGCGTGACTCTGCGACCAACCTCATGTCCTTCGACTCTGCGGGTGCTTCCAGAACCCCATGGCAGGCGCAGACCTGTTCGCCACCCTCGATGGCCCTTGGCTTCACAGCGTCGCTAGCGCACTGGGGGAGGAGGAGGCTGCCACCGTCGTCCAGCGCGGCGCCGGGCCCGCGGATGGCCTTCTCAATGCTGCCACCGTCAAGCTTGTGCTGCACAGTGCAGAGTGTCACCTCGCACCGCATCTCCGCCATTAAATCTTGGTGCAAGAAGCGAAACCCCGTGGACGGCAAGCTTCTGCACACCATCCTGGGGCGATCCGACGCGTTAAACTCGACTGACGAGATCCGCATCTTTGTGGAGCAAAGTATTACAGCCACGGTCGTGGATGACAGGATTCTCCACACCATTGACCCTGGGGGTGCGGGACCGAGGTCTCTAACGCATACGCAAACCCGCCAACGATCGGAAACAAAGCCGTCGACGCGGTGAGCCAATGTCTGCGTATCGCTTATGTCTCCGTCTCAATCCCATGCCTGCAGGCTTTGAGTGTGCCGCTATACAAAGTGCTGGAGGAGGCGCATGACTGCGCCAAGCGATACAAACCCGAGCTTGAATCGCCGCTCGACAACACAACAAAGTATCTCGAGGCGCTGACTTCGGGCTGCAGCCAGAAATGCATCGGCCATCGCGCGATTGGTGCCATTCGTCAGGCCGCGCACGTCGTTGGTTACTGCCTTTCTGTGAGTGCATTCCGGGAAAGACAAGTGCCGCAGTGACTGACATGCCTTCAGGGTGGCAAGGACTTTGGCCCGGACTTTGTCGCGTTCACCGTGCAGTGGGTCACCTCAACGCTTCATATGTGCCCATTGTCTCACACTCGGCGTGCTCCAGAGAAGCGGCGCACCTTGGCCTTTCGGCCCCCCACGAAACCGTCGCCGCCCACTTCAAAACCGGCGCCCACTTCAAGCAGTTTCTCGGCCCTATTTGGTATGCCCTCGGCCACTCGGTCCTCTCCCTCCTCTCCGATAGACACTCGCTGTCCTCGAGATACCTCGCCCACCCGTATGGGCTGTTCACGGTACGCATCGTTCCATAGCGCCCATCCGTTTTGCCCTCTCTGATGCTCCGGTGCAGAGGTGGAAGGCGTCTGGCAACGCCCGCATCAAAGACGCCGGTGATCCACTAACGCGCGCCGAAGACGTTCTCTGGCGGCTGCTCATTCGCACAGCCCTGCACGAGATCAAACCGGCGGAAGCGTATACGGAGTTCTTTAAGCATGACCACGTCGTTGCCGCACTGGGCCTTCTTAGAAGCGACAGAGACAGTATCGGTGAGCCTTTCCGCTTTCCTCTATGTGCACCCTTGTCCTAAATCTGTTACTCATGCGCTGCGGTTGTCAGAACCCTGCGCAACAACTGATCACCCAGCACCAGCGAGGTCAGCGAATCCAGCTGCACCCCCAAGTATGAAACAGCTCCCTCGGTCAAGCGCACCTGGTTCAGAGCCCCCGCCTGTATCCGATGCGAGCGAAGTAGCGTTGAACCGAGAAGCGCTGTCCCGACTCAGCAAGACTGTCTTGGGTTACGACGTGCATACCAAGTACGAAGCATTGGCAGCCGAGAATCAGACCCTTCGCAATGCTTCGGCGTCTCTGCAGACGTACATCAATAACTGGGCCAAGATCAGGGCAGCGCTAGACAATCAAATTGTGGAATTGAACGAGATCGCGGCAGCGAGGAACGGGGTAATTATGCAGTTGACGGCGGACTTGAAAGCAAGGTGCCGGGAGGTTGGGCAGTTGGAGGCGGAGCTGTACCTGTTCAAAGCGACGAGGCCTGTGGAGATTGCCGAGTTGAAGAAGGAGATCAGTGACCTCCGGGGGGACCTGAAGTATTACACAGATGGACCCCCATCCAAGCGCCGGCGACTCGGAGAAACTTCTGCTGACAGTGACGTCTAGGCTTTTCGAATCCTGCAATTCTAGCCCCCCTGGAGAACGACACGGATCTGCGAGCCTGTATTGCAGATTATGCTCGCGTGTATTTGTGGTCCACCCTCGCTTGGTACCTCCGATAAATCTGCTGAAACTGGATGGACCTTCTGATGTGCACCGTCATGGAAATTACCAAGTGCTCATTGCTGAAATGAGCAGGTGCCCTTTCCCCGGAGGATGAAATTGCGCCGAGATTCAGATCATGTCGCAAATTCTTGCAAATGCTTAGCTTACCGATATGTCGGTGCTGCAGGGATGCCTGGTGGGTCGAACGTTACTCCCACGTCTGCAATGGTCTCGACTCCGCCCGCGTGATTCAGATACCATATACGTGCACTATCACACAAAGAAAGCCAATCCGCAGCTTCATTGTCAGTGCTATGTCAGCGACACTGTCAATGTTCCTCGGTACATGGGGCCACTACATGCTGGGGGAGTGATGTATCACATATCTCTCAGGAGAGATCAGTCGTGATACATCCAGAGCTCTCGCGTTAAATGTGCCATGATGTATCACTTGAGAGTAACTGACCTTTCCGGTAATGAGTGCTCACACGCTCACTGGCGTCGCCAGCAGATGCGAGCTCGTCGTCATCAACGGCGTCGAGCTTATGTACTGCTGTTTGTACTGCTGTTTGCCAAACTCTTCGAGGGCGGGCTGACATAATGGGCCGAATTGAGCGTCGCTTGGCGCGATGAATTCATGTTGGGCGCAGTTTTGGCTTGATTGCGCTGGGATTTTGGCAGATCATAGATATTGGCTGTATATACAGTATGTGTGCATATGACAATATTGGGACTACCACATGATGTAATACAGCGGTTTTTGCCCGCACGCCCGCGCGTGCACCAATTTTGTGCGCCCTGCGCCCGCATGCCAGCCCGCGCGTTGACCGGCCCTCGGTAACAGAGAGTGAGCGACATCATGTACCCTGGAGAGGTTATGCTCAGGCGCCGTGAGCCATGCACCGGAATCGTGCTGGATGGGCGCTGCACCGTAGATGGCTTTTCGCGCCACACACGCTGCCCTGCGGAAGCGGAGACAAAATGCAGAAGCAGGTGCCGTGCATGTGGGGTCAACATCGAGAAGGTGGCAGCCCACGGATGCTCGCAGCCCCTGCGCCGCTTACGCCGCCCGACGAAAGAAAGAGAAAAAAATATGATTTACATGCGCACCATGCCCATTGTGAATACACATCCAACCCTTCTTCTATCCGGAAGACCTTACGTCGAACATTCAGCCCATAGCGATCGGGGCGGGACGCTGTCGGGGAAGGATTCGGATGCGAAGATACTGGCATACGATTGATTGTTTGGCGCCGGCAGACACATCATAAGCCAGAGGGAGAGGTCAGGGTTGACGTGGGTGAGCGTTTGTCAAGCCAGAACCGGGCGGAAAAGCATCGCGGCGGAGAAAAGATGAAAAGGTCGTGGTGGGAAGACTCCGAAGAGGGAGAATGACTCAAAACGACGTGACGTGATGACGTGGCACTGCATGTCGGCTAGATCATCCGGCACGGCAGCCGGATGAGAAATGCGATATTTTCTTCCTTCCCATCCACACCTGTACACTGACACGATTCTGAGCTTCTGGAACTGGTTACATCCCCACTCCCAAATGTCTTACGCAAAAATCGAGCTTCCCTTTGCAAAACTCACCGGCCCAAAAACCGGATTTTCAACGCCATATCCAGAGATGTAAGAGGGCGAAATAAATCCTGTAAAAACATCATCCAATGTATGCCTACTCGGAGTACCTTCTATCAATTTTCTGGAGTAAGCAGCGTCGGTGCGGTGGTACAATAAAATAGGTTGATGTGCCTGATTGCAGAACAATCGGCTTCGTTTGAAGGCTAAACTGCACGTAGGAAGATTCTAAGTACACGTAAGTTCTTGAAATCACATCCTCTATCATTGTGCTTGAGGCTGAATTTTCGATCCGTCAAAAATATGAGCACACAAAAACCCCATTTTTTCGCGACACTCAGTGGCCGGTTCACGGAGCTTTTGTCCATTTTTGAAGAACAGGAAGGCTTCCGATGAATTTCTGATACTTTGATGCGGGACTGAGGGTCTAACACACAGTCTTGGGACCAAGGGCGAGAAAACCACCGTATGGTTTATACAAGCATCCGGGAGCATGGAAGAAATCTACGAAAGTGGGGTTCAATGCGCGAATACAACCTACACAACATATCCAAAATTCGGGGGGAACGGAGCAACGATACCAACGGAATAAATTGTGGAGTCAAATTTTGTGTGATGTATGTGAGCCCAAGTAGGCAATTGACACTTACTACTGTAAACTGACTGCCTTTCGAACGAAATTTTGACATCTTGAAAGATTTTGAGCAGGAAATTATTGTCAGACAGAGCTCGAGGCTATGATATCAAGGCACTATCGCATTCCAGAAGCTACATGCACGTCGCTGAGGTCGAAACATTTTATTCGGCATTTCGGCAAATACCCCCCCACATCTCGAATCACAGAACGTGTTCAGCCAGATCGTGGAGTTTGAGGCAGTGTATGTATTCCCAAGCTACATACAGAGGTATACATGGTGTAAAGACGGGATGGACGCGGTATACACACGAAGAGGGATTCAGTGCAACGAGGGAGTAGGTAATTTCGATGTACGTCGTCCCTGAACGCGGGAGGAGCTAGAGAGACGCGGGCGATCAGAGGCGATACATCGCGCGCGCAAGGCAGCAGGGGTGAGTTGTAGTAATTCCGTAGCAGTGGCGCCAGACGGCGGGGGCAGGGGGACGGACCATGTATATGTTTAGGACCACGTGCCAACCCTGCTGCGGGCTGCAGGCGGGACACGTTGACGACGCTTGACGACGGCATACGAGCTGTCCGTGGCCAAGCAAACCAGCATGTGGGCGCCGGAGGCGGGGGCGGGGGCGGCATCGATGCGCTAAGCGGCGCGGATGGCGGGTGGCCACGCTACCGGTGGCCAGGACACGCACATACAGTATCGCGGGCAACAATTAAAGAATGCAGCAGACGGTGAACGATGGAGCGGCGGGAATGCCGGAATGTCGCAGTGCAGGGAAACACGCCCAGGAGAAGCGGCAAGGGTGCAAAAGGTGGCAAAAAAGCGCAATGCATGCTGAAATGAGCCTAAAGAACGGCGGGAGGCTCGGGGGACCGATAGTGTGGATGTATTCCACCTGCATGACGCACAGCCCAGCGGTGCGAGGAGTCGGTCGGCAGAGCAAAGAACAGCGGGGATAGCTGCATACCAATCTCTGTGAGATGCTAGGGAGGTGCCATAGGTCACGAACGAAGCGGGATGGCGGCAGAAGCAGCGGGCGGGCGGCGGCGGAAAAGGCGCGCTCAAGCGGCATGCAGGGCGGGCCGGGAGGACTAGAAAAGCTGGAATACGAAGGCCTGATACCGGCAAAAGCTACGTGCAGATTGCAGCAAGCCGCCAGAGCGCTGGGAGGGAGGCGAGGAGCGGAGCGCGCCGGCGGACGAGCCGATGTGGAAAGCGGTCCAGCGCACGGACTACGGCGTGAAACAAGCTAGAACCGCGTCATAGTGGGTGAAGACTGGGGCTCTATTACCACCTTATCTGGCTAGACGAACGGGCGGGCGGGAGGGCGGCGGCGGCAAAGCGTGGTGGTAGTAGTGAGCAAAGAGGCGTGAGAATCAATAGATACAAACATCCTCATCACTACCCAAATCTGGCCAAATCCAAGCCAAATCGGTGCTCGGATCTGTGATTTTGTCAACGCAATAGCATCGTCCGCGGCGGCTTTCAAGTCCCAATGAGGCTGAGGTGAGTGGTACATAACACAACGAATATATGGTACTGCAAATCATGAGCCAGTACTGTACTATTTCGATCAATTCGAATGTCACGCGTCACAAGGCGAAAAATTTTCGAACATTTTCGAGCCTGTCACGGGTCACCAGAGCAATTTTCGAATGTTCCAAACATGTCACAAAACCGTAGAGAACGGGTAAAAAATCCAAATTTTCGCGCGCGCGGCGCATGGCGCCGCGAACCTTGCTCAAGACACGACCTGAAGCGATGACTATCATCTGCCGGCTCTTTGCTGGATTCCGGCGCACGGATACGCACGGCACAACACAACATCACATTGCCGCTTGCTCGGATAAAGCTGGCACGGTCAATAGGATCATGTTTTGATCATTCCTGTAAACTTTCCATCTCAGTTTGTATCTGCTCTACATCACCTCTGTGTTGCCTCAAAGCCCCTCAGTAATATGTGGGAGAGTCGACGCCCCAGCTGCCGTCGATTTTCGAAAGTTTCTACCTGTCACGGCCACCCACGCCCATTTTCGAAATCTCAAGTTCGAATGTTCGGGTCACAGGTCACAGGCCGTTCGAATTGATCGAAATAGTACAGTAGGGCGCGGCAGTCAACTGCCGTTTCGGGCGGTACGGGACTGAGCACAGCCACGCGCCGACCAGAAGCGGGGGGCAGCGAGCGGACAAGCGCATGCCAGGGAGTTACCCGAGGCGTGTGTTTTTCCGATGACACACCATGGCACATTTACCGCGAGAGCTGGGGATGTATCACGACTGATCTCTCCCGAGAGACAGGTGATATATCAAAGCCCCACCTATACCTGATGGGGCGCCATAGTTACATTCCTCTCCATGGCTGTGCGAAGGAAATGAGGTCAGCTGATTCGTTCGAATATTACCCAATGCCTTGTACATTCAGCCAATGCGTGTCAGCATCGACAGGGTGTTGACGGAGAGGACAATATGACATATCTCCTTCCAGTACTACATACCTCTCAACAAAGCAAATTCCAGCCATAGCTACTGAATCTTGATTCTATGTGTATATGTGTGTTGTAGTGTCGACGAGGATCTGGACAGACTCTAGGCTGCCGTCGTCAGAGCATGGATTAGACATTTTTCTGGGCAGCGGGATGGGAAAAGAATGGCACATTCGGTAGCAAGAACGCACACTTCATGAATCTACGGTGCCCTTAGTTGAAGGGGGGTGCACAAGCTGCTTGCGAGCGGGGGGCTCAAGTATACGGAAGATGTGAGTTATGGGTTGGATAAGGAGTTGGGGATGTGATTCTGGGCTGCAGACGTGGGCGGTGGTGGTCGTTGCTGAGGAGTGATTGGGAGCTTTACGATCTTCCTGGCAGCTAAGACTACGCTTACCACTTGCGCGTGAATCTACCCACCAATTAGACTGCGAGTCCACTCTGAATACTGACACTGCTGCGAAATTCAAGCTATGACTTAGCCGGCGTTGAGGCAGATGGACTCGGACGAGATACACCGACGGGCATCGCCGGTTGCGGGTAGGGCTGGGAAAAAGAGGTGGACACAAACTAGGCGGTCCTGAGTCAAACATGCGAATTCCACAGAGCACTGCCTATTCTGAAAATCAACTTATAAAGTGTAGATGCGGACCGTCCGCCACCGAGTCGTTATCTAGATTGAGACTGACTGACCTGCATGGAAAATGAATGACAAACCAAACAGGGGAGAAGAAACCGTCCCCGCCAAGTCATTACGTCGGGCTGAGTCGAACAGGCAAACTCCGCCAATGGAGCACTAATAAATGCAATCCATGGATGAGGTGTGGATGCGGACCGCCCGTCACCGTGCCATTGATTATCTGGAGAATTGCCTCAAAAAATGGATTGGCTTTGGATGAGCCCACACGAGAGCCCACAGGCAACGAAAAACAGGAACGGGGTTAGAGCTAACGAGGCACAAGGCCACATTTTTGTTGAAGCAGTTGTGAAGCAGTGTTTGTCTACGAGAAACTGGGTTAGAGCTTACGGTTGCGTACCTCCAATCTCAAAGATTCAGGGATAATGTGGTCGGACTAGAATCAATTGTTCTGTAAACACAACCGGCAAGACTTGCGCAACGTTCTTGAAAAAAAGACGCGACCGAAGTATCGCACGTGATCGTTCATCCGCATGAACGTTACATAACGTTCGTGACGTGACGCTTCCTCTTCTCACCGTCCTCCACCATCTCGGCCCTGCTTCCCCAGTCTACACCAGTCCTCCATGTTGAACTGCACCGCTCGCTCGCTGGGTTTTTGTCTCAGCGGTTCAAAGCGTCCTTTTCTCTCGTCTTTCCCCACCTTGGCGAGTGTATCGCTGTGGAGAGCGGCGCAGTCAGCAGTCCCCCCGGCAAGGGTCAGTTTTCCAGGAGGTGTCAGAGCACTCTCGAATGTTCCCCGAAAATCTCACACGAGGTCCGGTACTTGGAGGGGAGCGCTAGTGTGGTGTGTCCGTTTTCTCGTCTTGCTCCCGGGCTAAGGTGGCACTCACACGTTCACTCAGCCTTAACTGTACGTCTTCGCATGCCATCTGCATGCTGCAACGCTATGCTTGCTAAACTGCTGTCCCTTTTCACACTTATAGGCCTCCGCGAAGGGCACCGTCGGAACGACTGCCCGCAGCCCACGATCTGCGTCGCGTGTGGCGTTGAAGGCCACCGGCGGGGCCAATGCCGCAACCCCGATCCCGCGCGGCTCGCAGCTATCGACAGCTCGCCGGTGAAGTGCTTTCGCTGTGGCGAGGAGGGACACAGGATATCGGAGTGCAAGCAGCCAGCTCCGTGTTATGGGTGTGGACAGCTGGTGTGTATATACATATCGGCGTCTGCGTGTTTTCTGAAGCTAATACGATCCCTTTCTAGGGCCACCACCATAATAATTGCCCCACCAACCCCCGAAAACGTGTCGCGCGCTCTGCGTCGAATCAGGCAGCGGATGCTCCAGCCGCCGCGGCTGAGCCAGTGACAGAACAGACCTGAAAATCCTAGGTTTTTAAAAGTATCAGAAAATACTTCAACACTCCATACTGTGTCCCTGCTTTGCGTCTATTCCCGTGTCTGACCACCACACGAAATTGATTTGTTTCATCCTCCCTGTTCTGACTTCGCGATCCTCTGAAAAGATCCACTGCCTTGGTGACCTCCAGCTCAGAACTTGGCCGTTGAGCCGCAGCGTTGGCTTTAGGCTTGCAATTCTGAGGCACCACTCCTGGCACTGCTCGTCAAGTCGAGAAGTTCGTACTATCCGGGTTCCGGCCATGTACAGAACCTTCTGCTAATCTGGCTGTGTCGTTTGCATCTCCGTGCCAGCTCACGAGCAAAAGTTCTCTCGACCAAGCTTAAAACTCAGCTTAAGGCTCCCTGCGGCCTCCCTCCCCCACGCTGATGTGGAGGAGCTGTAGCATCTCCCGTCCCCCCCTGCTAGCGTCAACCATTCAACCATTCGACTTCCTTCACGTATCGAGGTCAACCACAGCTGCGCTCGAATACTATCTCGGCGAACACGGGGACGGATCTCTGAGAACAAGTTGGAGGGGAAAAAATTGTGCAACTCAGCAACCATGATGCGGGCTTGAGTCGAACAGGTGGTTTCCACAGCACACCGAAGCCCGATGTGGTCCGTCCGCCTCCGGGTCGTTGTTCAGTTGTAATATAACGCGAGTGAATTCGCCCAGAATTCAAGGCCAATTCCGGAGCGCTGGGGTGGGGCAACGGAGTGTTTGAGCAGATATCGTAGATATGGGCTGAACCAAAACCAAAATAAACAATAGCCCCAAGGTAAATACTTCCCCGCGTTGTGTTCCTACGCTGCGACACCAATGACAGGGCTCAGCCAGCTCTCGTAATCAGCCTCATTTGCCGGGTCTCCAGTGACACGGAGTGCTCGCAGCAGGACCTTGTAGCTTCCATTCGGGATAACCGTGCCATTGGCAAATGTGTTGGAAAGGAGGACAGTGTTATCCGGCAAATCAATCTGCGAGCAAGCAATCAATTGACGTGCATTTCATAAATGTGTGCACAATACTTCATCACTGCGTCCGAGATACGGCACCTCGAGCAGCGGCCCGAGCGTCGGAACTTTGGCAAACGAGCCGCCCTTGTGCGGGTTGACGAACGAGATAAGCGCGCGTGCATTCAGCGTGCCCAGGAGCGTGGTGTTCGCGGAAACAAGATCGAGCAGGAAGAGGGGTGTTCCGAACGCCTGGCGCCAAAGCACCGTCGGCGCGTCCCCGCCCGTGAACGTATAATTCACCGGTGCGTCCTGGATGTCCCCCTCGGAGTCGAGGATCAGCGGGAGGTCGACACCGAAGAAGAAGTCGGTGTTGTCGATGACCTGCTTGTCCTTCAGCGATGCGGCGAGGCCAAGATATGTTGCGTGCACTGAGTCGTTGCCGCTGGAGACGTATATGAAGCCGGAGTAGACCGGGAAGGTGGTCGCGTCGACGCCCTGAGGTGGTTTGATAGTGGCGACAACGTCATGCGACTGGCCCGGTGAAAGAGTGAACTTCTCGCCGTTGAATGTCACGCTCGCGTAGCCTGTGGACAAGAGAACGGGCCCGAGTCCGGGTAGGATGGAACCCTGCAATGTTGTCAGTTTACATCCGAAACACGAGAGAAGTAAAGTCGTTACAGCGTCAACAGTGACCGCAGTTCCGGCAGGAACATGGCTG
This sequence comes from Mycena vitilis, assembly GCA_029203975.1. Classification (NCBI taxonomy): domain Eukaryota; kingdom Fungi; phylum Basidiomycota; class Agaricomycetes; order Agaricales; family Mycenaceae; genus Mycena; species Mycena vitilis. The sequence continues at coordinate 142,072 of JARGYF010000110.1, forward strand.
AGGGTATAGCTTTTGATAGTCTTCCCAGAATTTTTCACGGTAAACTTCTGCCTGGGCACATTGAAGCCTTTGTCCCACCTGAGCAAAAAAAACAAATACTTACGGTCCAGCGAAGTGTGCCGTATCATTGAGGATCAACTCCGTGCGAGAGAGTGTAGTGGTCCCAAAGATAGCGTCGTACACTTGAACGAGACCCGCACCCTGCTGAGTTGCAGTCTGGAACGGATCACCATCGGTGTGGCTTGACGAGATGGGCTTGGCCGTGGCCTGGAAGAATGTACGTGCGCTTTTTGCAGCCGCAGGCGATTTGCCCTTCGCCGCGAGGAAAAGTGCAGCGCTGCCCGCTATGAACGGCGTCGCCATCGAGGTCTAGATTATTTTGATCAGGCCTTCGTCCCAAAGCAATGAATGTGAATTACCCCCGAGTCCAAGGCCCAAGACCCCAGTGGTACCGGAAAGGTCGAGAGAATAGACCCTCCCGGCGCGGTGATAGCGGGCTTGAAATAAAAATCGTTCGTCGGGCCGTAGGTTGTGAAGGTGGAGACAAGACCGCCGGTGGGCGCAGGGAACTCGACCGAGCCGCCGGTCTGCGGGAATGTAACGTCGATGGACGCACCGGTAGCGTATTGTTCGGCGAGCTAGAAAGACAATTACGACAATTTGGATGCCAAGAGTTACAAAGAGGGACGCACGAAGACGCCGTCCTCCGCCTGAATCAAAACTGCGTTGAAATCGCCAACCTCAAGGGATATTAAAATCGCATATCCGGAACAGCGGGGGGATTACACACTGAAATTGCAGCGAACCCATTTCCGTTACTTCAAACCCACTCAGCTCTCGGGATAACCTTAACTCAACAACCAATGAGAAACTCAACTCGTAAATCAGCGCAGTGGTGGCTCCGAATGCGGCAATGTTGGCAAGCTTGTTGACCTTGTTATTGATCATTTAGAGTGAACAGTTGCCAATACATCGAGGGCTTACAAAAGTGCATGTCCCGCGGCGGACGAGGACAACAAAGGACGACAAATTCGGCGTTGCATCAGGGAGAGGGTTGCACGCATCGTCCACGACCGAAGTATCGTTGGAGACCACGTAAAGGGGCAGGGTGCCGTTCACGGGGAGGGGGAAGGTCTGCGCGAAATCTAAGTTCACAAAATGTAGAGGATCAAAGGGAGGGAGACGCACGTCGTAATAGATAATCGAATCGTGTGTTACCCCCGTGACCGTGAAGCTCTGCAGCGGAACGACCGTGTTGTCCGAGGACGCGACAGAGATTGCGTCGATCGCATTTCCGGGGCCGGAGGTAAACCATGCGCCAGAGGAACCCTACAGGGCAATGTTTATTCAAGAAAGATACATAACACAGAAGGGGGAAAGAAGACGCACCTCATTTCCAGCCGCAATGGTGACTATCTTGCCAGAGGCTGCGATCCTGCTCGACACGACGGACCCTGTTCCTTCGGTCCATCCGTCCGAGCCCCCAAGACTCATAGTGAGTATGTCCATGTTGTCGCTAACGCCGCGAAGCAGCCCGTCTACGATTACTGGAGAAGATGAAGTCACTATTTAGAAAGCGGGGAGCTGAAGATAATAGAATTGAACGTACCGTCATCACTGACACCGCCAGTGCAGCCGAAGATCCTGTATGAGTGGATCGTAGAATCGTACGCCACGCCGCTGATGTTGAAAGGGTTGCCCGGGTTTGCGCCAATAATTCCCTGGAACGTAAGCGGATAGCATATTAGCTGATTGGCCAAGGGGAAAGTTCGAGGCATTCAACGTACAGCAACATGTGTTCCTGCGCATAATAGTATGGATTGAGTAGACGACGCCGAAGTAATATGCAATACGAACCGTGTCTGCTCAACGAGTAAGCCAAAGGAAAATACACAGAGTCCGATTTCTCACCCAGCGCATTGGTCCAGTGGGTCCGAATCCGGTACAGGTGTATTATCTCCGGTGTAATCGTCACCAACCAGATCATAACCGCCTTCAACCTTGAACCCTGGCCCAAATCCGCCGCCGAGGAAGGGATGAGTATAATCTGTGCCGGTATCAAGACTGGGTTGAATGTTAGCCCGGCGATGCAAGAAAGAAGCAAGCAGTATACGCACATCCCGATTTTGATTCCCTTCCCAGTAATTCCCTTGGCATGCAACTTGTCGACGCCCTGCATCCCGATAGGCTCACTGACGTGGACAAGAACGCAGATGACATACAGTCGTGATGTGCGTGGACTCAGAGTCCGGGAGGCCCGTGTCACCAGGGGAGACTTGCTTGGACGAGACTGGTCTAGATCATTTTACGGATATCAGTGCCCATTGACTTCCGCACAAACGCTGCGGTCGCATACACTGGGCGCGGAAATGTGCGCACGGGTCGAATCGCCACGACCCCAGCCGTGCTGAGGATGTTGACTACGTCCTGGGAAGCGAATGAGAAACGGGTTTTGGGAAGACATCGCGGACTAGATGCGCACTTGAGAGTCCTAAATCGAATTTTCACGGTCAGTGCGCGGAAGGACGGGCGGGAATGCTCACGCTGAGCGTCAACGATGCGCCGAGGAAAATGCCTGGGGAGTTGTACTCATGGTGCACGTTAAATGAGATTTTGCGCTCCTGCAGTCCACGGTATAGCTGCTCATGGGGCTGCACACAAGATAAGCAGAGATAAATGGCGAGAGCGGGAGACGCACCGTTCCCAGCGCTCTCTTGCTCGGTACATTCGACACATCCGACACCTCCACAATAAATCTGTTTGACCGGTTACCCAAGTTCGTCACCCGCTCCACGCTGGACAAAGACCCCTTCGCGGCCCAGGCGGATGTTGCGCCTAATAGGGCCAATGTCAAAGCAATCTTCATTTCACCAGCGGGGCCGGGGGGAGGAAAAGTTTGCAGAACCGTAATTCACATCGGTGTTTATGAGGGGATGCTAATCTTCGATGGCGCTATTTGGACGTTATCGAGCCATGTGGATATGTGCGACCACGATACGCGCGAGCAGCTACAACCTTGCTTGGCGCTAGATTTCCCAAGAAGAAGTCTGAGGTACCATCATTAGATTCTGGTTTTGATCATAGATGTGAGAGTTGGAACATATGGGCTCCGCCAGGTGAAGTCTGAGTGCGCAGCGGAAGCCCTCTGCGAATCAAGTCGTCAGCGCAACTGCCACAGAAAATGCCGCCTCGGGTGTTGGGAATGGTAAAGCAGCCAAGCCACCGTATCCAAGTATAAGTCGAAGATTAGGAAGAAGACCAAGATTTCGTCACTGTTCGTCAGTCTATCAAAATTTTCACAATCAGGTTGCAATCAGGCGTTGTATGGAGGCCCAGGGAAGGGAAGCCGACACCCAATGGTAGACCCAGCACATAGATTTGACCTCGCAACGTTGATTGGGACCGCTGCTGCGTTTTCGTTGCGCAGGGTCCTTTTCGTCGGATTTCGCCAATTTCGCCATCGTGGTTTGGACGAGGAGACTGTCTCACGATGTCACGGGCTGCACTGCTTTCGGCTGTTCCCGTTCGGCTTGGTGCCGATCTCATGGTTGGTTGAAGACCCAGAAATGTAGCTCGGTGATTGCTGCACGTTTTTTGTGGCCTGGTAGAGCAAAACCTCGTACTTACCTCATCGGCTTTCCGCCTCGACGGACTCGCTCGCCGCGTGGGTCGTACATTTATAGACACCAGTGTGTCGCGCGCTCCCTTTCTCTTTGATCTTTGCTCTCTTCCCTCTAGGACATTCTCTAAGCAACCTCGCACCACATCTGGCTACACTTCTTCCAGCGTTGGATGTGGTGCAATGGATAGCATAGCCTCGTGATCTCTCCCACGGTCCGGGATGATGGGGACTGGCAACCGGCCTGATCAAATGTCCCTTTGTAGTTGTGAGGCAGACCAAGGTTCGATTCCTTGTGTCCACGAACTTTTTGTGAATCGAAGGTGAATCGAAGCATATTCTGACCGCACTGAGGTTGGCGTGGGCTGGCGTTCCGCGGTTTATTAGGAAATCAACCCGGGATCTGAAACGTAGTCGGTGCTAGCGTTTATTGCAAAGTTCAAGAGAAGTCCCAGTTCATCGCTGAGCGTTTGGCGAGGCGAGGCCGGGAGGTATGAGCCTGAGTACAGTATCAGATTGGCACAATAGTTTGAGTGAGGGTGTGACATTGTCTTAGGGGAACTGTGAGTTCTTGCCTATTACTTTTACGCCAAGATTCCGCTCATCAGATCCAGGTTGAATAATTAACCTCTTCCCACTCTTCCCGCAGGCGTTACTCCTCCGAAGTCTCGCACGCGCGGTGGCCTTCCGCCTTCTGTCGGCGCCGTGTGTGGGCGAAAGAAACGGTCTCGACCGCTCACGGGATTTGATTGGGCATCATCAGACACATTTCAGCAATCTTTGGTTTCGTTGACTCTTCCGGCCGGGAAATGGACCACGGGTGACAAAAGTCAAATCAAATGAACGGTTCGGATTCTCGTTTAACGGCGGCAAACTACCATGTAACATGTTTACAAGGGAGTACTCCCACAACCCGAAACAAATTGACCCAAAGTCGCATAGTCCACGACAAACCCATCAGTAAGGGTCGTAGTGGTATAGATGAGCTAGGCGCGCAAGGAAGTCAGCGACAGAAAGCGGGTCCAAGGGGAAGTCGATGACTCACGAAACAGCCATCAGTAGGGTTTGCGAGCAAGGCGGTGCGGTACGCGTCGATGCCTGCCTTCAAGGTCGTGGCGGTGGCGCAGTCCAGGAGGTTGGAAGTCGACGGGGCCGGGCTGCGGCCGTTGAAGGCCTTCATTGAGGCCTCCTGCATCGCTACATCGGTTGGCACGGTGGTGCAAGACGTGATCTGGAGATCCTTAGCCAAACACAAGGGTGGCAAGACCGCGCGACCCCTTACCTGACCGCACGCGCCAGCTGCAGCAAGCAGAGCGATGAAAATGGGGATGAACTGCATATTGTGAAAGTCTTGCAATATGTTGGTTTTTCGATGTATTTAGTGTCTAGCTTTTATACAACACCAGGAGAGCCGAAGTTCCCTCGGAGTATTAGTGGAGCACATGCAAGAAGCACCCAAGAGCGGTGTCGAAAGAGGGTTTTGCTGACTGGAAGAGCATCTAACCTGTGTAGACCGAACTTGGTTGCGTCAGTGGCGAGAGATATGTCATTCATAGACTGGTTTCCGGTCACCTGGTTTAGTTTTTCGCGGCGCGTGTTCTCTTTTGAAGAGCTTGCCAAGGAGTTCCGTCTTCCGAGAATAAGTTGCAAGAGATATTCGTCACACGGTTGTCAGGACTTCTCCTCCTCAACATCAAAGATAGTAGAGTTTGCCCTTATGAATGAGACCACATTCTCGAGTATTAACCCAACATTGAAGTTGTCGGATAATAACAGTTTCGAGTACCTTTCCGTGAACCGGATAATAAGCAACGTGCATCGCTTCCTCCCAAGGTCAGAAAAAGAAGACCGGCTGTTATATCGTAGAACATGGTTTCTGTCATGGCGAAAGTCTAGATCATATCGGTGTCGCATACCCGGGACATTGTTGAAACGGACCTGTTTTGACCGCCAAAAACACGAGACATACAAATCCTTCTTCTCTCCGGACAAAATACAGGGTCACTTCACGGCGTGCTTGGCACAGATTACTTAACTGTTGAGATTGGACGGAGGCACCATGCATCCGATACAAGAGCCAACGCTTGGTCGATGTTGTGGCCCGATAACAAACGCCTCCGCCGCCGCCGCATGTCATGGGTCTGGTGGTAGAAGACGTCCATTCTTGACCAATCCCCATAAGCTTCGGATTTTCTAACCACGCGAAGAAGCAGAAACTCCAACCATCCCTGAATCGGTGTCAGTACTCTCTACATGAGGGTGTCACTGTCATGCGCTCCATTTAAATTGCCAACGAAGAGAAGTGCCGCACCTTTTTATGCCATCCATGGTTATATGGGCACATATCGGTCGAGAACTATATATCTTCACCAGAGGGTTGTTCCAGTCCAGAGAGATATCTTTCCTTCGGATTGGGCTTCGGACTGATGTGTCGCGCTAAGAAGAGAAATGAGGGGGATCATGCCCGGCCATCTCAGGATACATACGAGGGCAGCGATGGCTGTCATTAGGAACGCAACAACGAAGAGAGATACGTTGTCTATGAATTCAACCCTACGCCCTTCTTTTTGTCTTTCTTTCTTGCCTCTAGTTAAAGGTTTCCTCGTCGTTTCAGTTGGAGGGCGCTTTTTCACAGACCGTTATGTGTCCGTGAAGTTGAACTGAACGATAAAGGTGTGTGGCGAAATCCTGACCGTTCATCCATCATGCTGAGATTAAGTCCCAGCATTACCGCAACCGATACTGGAAGCCCGCATATTTCGAGGCTCGCAAGGGCAGAGTTACAGCTCTTTCCGAAAACCTTGAGACACATCATTTTTTTTGCCCCTCCACTTTTTTTTTTTTTGAAGTGATAAGGATTACCTGTTTAGGACAGCCGATGGTAGCCGACCACAGCCGAAGGTCGTAAAGCCGGGAGCACGGCAATAGTTTTTCCTCTTCAATGTTCACCGAAACAATGCAGTGGGTGTCCCAAATCATTCCCGAGTCCATGGAACACTTTCGATGCGCTTGTGAGACCTTGTGAATTCCCTGCAGCTTTACAAGATTTTAATGACACGGCCTGGACTGGGCCGGCCGTCTAGCCGATCCGAATTAGGGAATCCCTATCACTCGGGGGAAAAAGTTGCAGCGGCAAAAAAAATGACGCGTCTCATTGTTTTCGGAAAGAGCTGTAATGACCGATCACAAGATGCAGAAGGGTGGATGATTTTCTCCCATAGTCTTCTCGCAAGCTGAGCAACCCAATACTAAATTCAATTTGAATCACAATGGGCTCCAAATGGGCTCACAGCTCTGCTCGGGACATCATGTATTGAGTTAAACCGCTCTGGTCGGGCCAAAGTTGGAGTCTCGCTTCCGACGGTTATCTAAACGGCCCCACTCAGAATGGACGGCAATACCCCTTCTCTGATGCTGCTGGAGCACTGCTGTATCGTGTTGGAGCTCACCGATATTGTGCTTCTTTTTTTTGCGGTTCCGTAACATCAGGCTCGGGTAAAACTTCATATAAGTTGGTATATAAGTTGGTCGCTCTGCAGGCTACTTTCTTCATCCGCCTTTCGTCTTCCCCCACCAAAGTCTATACTCCCTCACTCGTCTTTCAGACACCCCACTATCCTTTACAAAATGCCCTCCCTCTCTCAGATCACCCTTCTCGCCACTGTTGCGCTCGCCGCATTCACCTCCGCTGCCCCCGTCACCGCGCAGGCCAATGCCAGCGCCGACATGGTTCCCCTGCCCGCTATTATCACCCAACTCGTCGGGCAGCTCGGGCCCTTGACTGACGCTCTCTGTAAGCCGCTTCATTTTCATTTTTCTTGTCATAGCTAACGGGACATGAAGCATCCATCGACGCGTCTAACGCCACCACCGACGTTGTGGGCCCCATCGCGAACCAGATCCAGGGCGTTATCACCGGTGCTGTTGGCCAGGTCAGCGCGCTCGCTGGCTGCCCCGTCAGCACTATCCTCGCCACTGCCGACGGTGTCATCTCCGCTACCGACGTTGCACAGCTCCTCGCTCCCGTGTTCACCGTGAGTCCTGCTGACATAGTGGTCCCCCTTGTGTTTTAACCTGTTTTTTTTTGAGACCGTCTTCGATGCCACTGAGGAGGTACTGAAGATCGTCGGCTCGAGCCCTGTTGCCCCCCTGATTAACGATGTTCTGTGCGTTCCCTGCTTTCATTCCAGCGCTCGTCGACTAATTTCTCGTGTACAGCTGCGCCCTTGACCCGCTGCTGTCTGCCACCGCCCCGCTCGTTAACGGCCTCATACAGGCTCTCGGCCCGATCCTTGGCCCCGCCGTCAAGACCCTCGACGCCGCCGGCCTCGGCCCCGTCGTCGGTCTCATTGGAACCCTCGTCTAAGCAGCATGCACTGCTGACACCGACCATATGTGCGCTCTTTTCCGACTTCGGTGGGTGTATCATTTGTTGACAAGTGTTCAAATTCAGACCGCTTCCCCCCCGTCCCATACCCATTCATAGATGCTTGTAGCGCCCTTCCTTAGTCACGCTACCCAATAATGCATCCAATAATTTGAATCGAAGAGAAATAAACCATCATTGAGCTTTGTCCAAGTTGAAAGTTGTCTGCTACTTTCCTTGGTTTTTAAACCTTTCCCTCTAGGTAGCGCTTCTGACGTGTTGAGGATTTTTTTTCCCCCGAAGTCGAACGCAAATGCGACCTGACAGTGAGGCTGTCGCGGTCGACACGTTCCACACGTGATCGTTTCTGCCGTGACCATCGGCATCAGCGTGATGTGACACTTCCTCTTCTTTTTCACTCCCTGCGCTCGCCTTCCACCAGTACAGCCATGCTCAGCTTTGCCCATTTTCGAGCAGGTGCCTCCGTGCGCCCCAGTCTCGTGTCCTCGCCGCTTTCGCCTTCAGCCTCAATTGCTCGAAGTGCAAGAGCTTCCCACTCGTCAGCGCGGTCCCTGGTAGGAGGAGCACCTCCTCAGAGAGGAGTCAGGGCGTTCTATACCGTAGTTCGGTGACCGATCGCCCGGTGACTCGCCCGATCGGGACCTGGTCACTCGAAATTCAAACTCCGCTTGGCGTGTGCCGAGCCTCTTTGGCGGGGCGGTCACCGCCTCCTCTGCTGTGCAGCCCCTGCTCGGTCACCGTCTTTTGGGTGGCGCGGTCACCTCCCGGTATGGTAATTCTCATTACTTCAAACCTCCGGCGTCCACAAAAGGCAATTCCCATCCGGAGCTCGTTCAAATCCATCGAAGCGAAAGTCATTCCAATCCATCCAACGGACTCCATACGGTGTACAGCGATAACTACCGAGCCGCTATCATTATCTGCAATGCTTTCTGGTGACCGTTTCGTGCGTATCAATCGACGACCCGACTGTATTTATCGCAGCTGGCTTGCGCGGCAGCGGGAAACAATGTCCCTTCTGTATACAGTATCTGTGAATCGGGAACACATTGTCTTTCACTCGCAATTCATCAGCATGGCTTTTCTAAGCTTTAATCGACGAATTGAATATTCGTTCAACAAAACGGTGTCGACAAAATAATCGGTAAAACATGGGGGCTGCCATTCAGACCGATATCAACCACGGATTAATGCACTACGGTATCCACACTATTTAACCTATACTAATGCTAGAGCTCTCGTGCATGGTTGGCACTTCGATCACAGCGGCAAGATCAACGTGCCAAAATCCGCGATATCTCAGTGAATGTCTATAGGTGCTTGATTCCATGCCGCGTAATTTACTGAGGCAGGTGTGTTAAGAAGAATTTCCTGCAATTGGAGTGACTACAGATGCTCAGGAAGGAAAGGGAGGGATGGGAAAAAGTGATCATCGGCTCTAAATATCTACGGTCAAATCAATGACACCTCTAGACGCAAGACCATGGTGCGCTTTCACCAGGTCTTCCTCATCCTCCTTGGTCAGATCCACCACATTATCACATAGCACCCCGTCGTCGTCGTCAGAATCCTCTGACCCGTCACTGCCATCTTCGGAATTCGAACTCGGTGGGATGGCAACTTGTGTCAACTGCAGGAGTGTGAGCGCTATCGACCGAGATGAGGCCCAACTTGGCTCACATTTGTGGATACTGAAGACACATCTCGGGTAGCCACCGCCAGAATAGCCTTCGGAATGGAGACGAGCTTGATATCGGTCTCGGCGGTCTGCGGCAAGGTTTGCAGTCCCGCCAACTGGATAAAATTGTTGGTGCACAAGCGGACGCGATACAGCTCCAACGGGGAGGAGTCCGTATATGCCGCATTGTATTTTCGGAGCGCAAAGGCTTTGCGAATGCCAGCGTTTGTAACCGGGGAAACCAGTCGCTTCGTTGCTGGTTGATACAGCACATTACTCTGGGGAGATTTAGTCCTCAAACAGTGTCGGGATGGGCCACTCACAGAGGACATCAATTTGAAAGCAACGCCCGGCCACAAAGTCGAGTTGAGCTTTTTCAGAAGATCAGCGCCATTCCATCCGAGGTAAGCAGAGGCGAATGCTGCTAGTTGAGGAATGGAAGGCTCGCTAGGCTGCCAGAGCTGGGGACTGGGCAACGGTCCAGTAAACCCCGTCGACCTTGAAGTCAATGGATTTAGATATAGATTGACGACCCGGACATCAGGGAAAGAATCCGAGATGGTGTCCGCAAGCCGGGGATGACGCTTGCTGAGGTGTCCAGAGGAGTTAGTTCGCAGTTCCTGGCGAAGCTCGTTTCGCCAACGGGATAAATGACGGCTGCGATCTGAACCCCGGAAGGACTTCATGATATGGACGAGTTGCGCGCCAAAGCCGTGGGCAGCCAGAGCGCATGCAATCGAGATGCCAGCGCCGGGAATACCAGAGTGGTAGTCACCTCCGAGCAGAAGTGCACAGAGCAGGAGACCGTCACGAGTCAATTGCACTGTTTCAGTGTTCTCGATGGAATCAGCGCAATAAATCGAAGACTTATCCTGGACAGACGGCCTGGAGATAATTAGCATCGACACAAGCCGGTGGGAAGGGTAAATACCCAGACGTCCGAATTACACACTGTGCACCGAACAAGAATGCGTCGCTGTCCTCAGTTATTATCGCATCAATTGCGCCCGCCTTGTTAAGTTGTGCCAGTTCGGCTTCAGCTTCCCCGGGGGCCTAGTGTCTGTTCAATGGGATGAGAGTCGCGAAAGAGGCTTGCTCACATCGTAGTAATAGAATCCAAAAGCCAGAATCATTTCTTTCATGCGGTGTTCGAGCCAGGTTGGACGGTAGGTGACTCTGACACCACGCTTTATAGGTTCGCGGCCTGGACCATCGAAGAAAAAGACCATCGTGATGCAGGCCAGCAAAAGCTGACAGAGTTGATAGTAAAATTTCTCAAGAACGAGGCGTTCGCCTGCAGGCCCTGGATTGAAAACATTTGCTGCTTGTAGTGCAGCCACAATGGCATGAATGCGAATACTGCAAGAGTTCATTCGCACATATAAAGCTGTAAGGAAGGCTAAAACGTTACCTGATGTCGTCTCCAATGACCAGACTTCGAAGTCCCCGATTGTTGGTCTGAAATCCTTCAATAGTCGCCAGATTCAATAACGACCTTGTTTGAGCTGCATCACGAATGGCCTAAGCAAGCACATCAGTGAGTCTCGCAGCTGCCAGGGTCATTCTACAGAGACAGACCTCCCAAATCTTTGGGCTTCCCATGTCGACGTAGAGGCAAGAAGGATGTAGGAGAAAATCTCCTGTCTCGCACACAGTGACGCGATCGGAATGAGTAATCATTTACAGTGCAAGGATACAAAGCGATACATATATTGTATACATTCAGGTCGTCGTCGTTTTTTGCCTCTTACTGGGTCCAGGACGTCGTGCATCCTTCGCAGTAGCTCTTTTTTTGGTCTCACCCCCACCTCCGCCCCCGCCGTCCCCGCTTGATTCTTCGGGATCGGATGGAGGAGTTGGAGCGGTAGCCGCCTGCAATAAATCAGGCTCTGAACCTCCATGATGGATGTACACCGTACCTCTTTGTCCTCTTTGCGACGAGACGCAACCTCTTGCACTAACCAATTCATCCCCCGCACACCACCACCATCGTCCCTGACGCGCAGGTCCTCCAGCTCGGCGATGACAACATCTGGGGAGACGCGCCGCGTCGTCGATTGTCGGTCGATCCATTCTGGGATCTCGCGGAAACGTTCCCATGCTTTCTTGAGCCGCTGCTTCTCCTACCACAACAGTACAAGAAATGAGTGTATGTAGGACTCAGAAAGAATGACCACGCACCTGCTGAATGAGGGAAGTGCGCCACTTGTGCTTGAAGAATTGCTCGACAAGCTTGAGCGGCGGCTTCATATGCGTCTCCGTGCCATCGCTGTTGACAGCAGTGCGCTCCCCATGCGCATATATGTCCCAGATGTCTTGGACACGTTCGAACTGGTCCATAGTCTTCGCCGGACCCCAAACGGGCCAGCACATGTGGGGCTGCCGGATGGCAGGGAACACATCTTCCATCCAGCGAGCGGACTGCATACCAAGAATTGGATGGATTATACCAACGACGGCACCTGAGATTTCGATGTTAGTATTGATGGACCTGTAAAGAGGATCGGCTCACCGTGATCATAGAACGCAGGAAGTGGAGGGAGGACAAGCTCGACTTGGGTTATTAATCTCGGTGAGTGTGTTGTGGACGACGCCAGAGGGGAACTGCGAGCAACTGAGCGGGGAGGAGTTGAAGGCGGTGTCGTTCGCAAATTTGCCGATCCTCCACTGCTGGGGATGACGATGGTGCCGGGGTTATTAATGGGCGCATCATCACCTGATGCTTCTCGCAAATTGCATAGTCGATCCATATATTCGCCGATATGGTGCGTCACCTGTATTCTCCCATTCTCTGACCGGTACTGAGAACTCGCCTCGCAGCAATAACTGTGCGTCTCCATATCTTATTGCAAAGCATAATTGTTAATGTGGCGTATGTTGGCAGGCCGACTTGCGGGGCACCCGCGGGAAAGATGTACGGCGCCCACGATATGCGTCGCATGCGGTGTCGAAGGTCACGAGCGGAAGGACTGCCCAAATCCCGACCCCGCGCGGCGCTTAAGACGTCTTTGAAGTGCTTCCGTTGCGGGGAAGAGGGCCATGTGATGAAGAAGTGCCCGCAGCCGGTAAAGTGCTTTGGATGTGGCCAGGAGGTGCGTAGCTCTGCTATCATCCGTACTCCCGAGAGCTGATGCCCCGTTGTTAGGGCCATCTACACAAAAACTGCCCCACCTCCCCTTTGAAGCCTAGGCCCAAAGTCAAGAAACCTGCTGCGCTCAACTCCGAGCCCGCCGCCGCGGTGGCGGACGCTACCCTTGCGGCATAGACACTTCCCACCCAGTGATGGGCACCGAAATGTCTGCCGTAGGTGAGAGTCGGTGGGGAATGGGGACCGTGTTACACCTGTTGCTGCGCGCTCGTGCGGCAAAATATCCACGTCCTTATTTCAGTTGAATAAATCACTGTGAAATGGGGCGCTCCCGAATTCTCCGACGCGCAAATATCCGGCCAGCCAAAACACTATCCTCATTACTTACGCGCAACCAACACTTCGCCCCTCATACGGTGCGACCATCTCCTATGTCCTTCCAGTGCCTCGTGTGAGTCTGTTCATGTATCTCCACTGGTATTTCGTCAAGCCGTGGCGGATAACGACTCCCATGCGACAGCGACAGGGGGCACGACAAAAGTTTCAATGCCTTGAATCGCCGAATGCGGCAGTTAAGCGCGCGTTTCGACTTCCTGCCTAAGTCAACTTCCAATGCGTGACATGTACTTGCGTGCTCAGAGTCATTGGGCGGCTCCTCCGGAGCAGCTGGAGAAAAACACGGGAAAAAGAAACTCGGGTCTGGCTATGAATCAGCCCCGAATTGAACAGGCAGCTGCATCTCAACGTACAGCCTTGAGCGCGCGCAGAACGCTACCGACTCAGGAGTCTTTGTCTGGCTTGAGATACGTTCGGGCGAAATACTCGATATGTACTGCCAGGATTTTCGAACTGAGGGCAGGCCGGGCAGCATGTATTTCAAAGTGTCCTTCAGGGATTATGGACGCGGACCGTCCGCCACCGAGTCATTTTTACCCTCAGTTAGCGTGAACAAATCAATGCGGAACTTAATCACCGATTCCGATGTATCCCTCTCGAAACGTGGGACAAGAGAATCGCATCGAGTTGACAGCAGGAGCGTAGTTCAAGTCGCGACCAAAACGATTTTCGGGGCCTAGTCATTGTCATTTAAGTCGTGACCTGGGTCTGAGTCGAACAGACGGTTTCTACAGAAGTAAGACGTGGCAGAGGTGCGGAACCTCGTGGATGCGGTCCGTCTTGTCCAGCATGATAAATTGGTCCGATATCTAGCGGCTGCAGTTTCTCGAGCACCCACGGGACACAGAGAGCAATTGGTGAACTACGGTGGAACGAACAAGATACTGCAACAAAAGAGGGTGAAGTCTACTAGCTGTAAGTCCCGGGCTTGTCCCGGGCCGGATTTGAACAGCCGGCATCAAAGGAGTCAGTACCCACTGGCATGGATGGCAGTGAAGGCCGGGTCATGGCTCACCTTAAACACCGTGCTAGCAGATCCGATGTATCTAGTAGCTTTCACTCCTCAAACCCAAATGTCGTGAAGGAAGGTGGCGCTTGGAGTGGCAATTAGGAAATACCCAAGCCCAGAAAGAATTTCGACTTCTACGAAACTGCAAATTTGTCGGACTGAATTATAAAGAACGAGCCGGCCGCTAGCATAATGCGAATCAATTGCGATGTCCACTCGGATTGGAGGACTTGGTGGTCCGTGCGCTGTGGGGCTGTGCAGAGCAGCCAAACATGAGCAAATCCCATTCTTCTTTCTCCTTTCTTGCTTCTTTCTCCTTATCGTCGTCAGATTCGTCTCTCTTAACTTCGTCTTCCGCCCCATACAGGTAGTTTCCTCCGAATAAGTACATCGACCGTGTTTATACATTTCGCCTCACAGATCCGTCTGAAATGACCAGTCAGAGCACCAATGTCGTCGCCAGGCGCTCTGATATCGACGCAGAACTCACCTCGCTTTACGAGCGTATAGCATTGCTCAAGGCTGAAAGGAATTCCACCGCGCCATTCTTCCTCCTCCCCAACGAGCTCCTCGCTCAGATCTTTGGCGTCATCGCAGACCCTGGACCACACATTACGATATCAGTCTTGCCGGCTCTTAGGAAACTTATGCTGGTCTGCAAATGGTGGCGGGACGTCGCACTTTCTACCCACGGCCTGTGGAGCAAGATAGCCACTCACTGGTGGTCTCCTGCATGGGGCTTCCACACGCATATGGTTCGTTCAGGGAACGTGCCACTGAAGATTAACGCGAGGCAATTCGATTCTTGCACTTTTCCTACCCTGATTTTCGACAATTCATACCGCCTCGCATCACTGCATCTCACTGCCACCCCACTGCATTTGTTGGATTTCATTCAAGAGATGCGCAATCATAAATTTCCTTTACTCCACTCTTTGCACCTTTTGCCCGAGTATCTGAACAAGAGCGAGACGGAAGAAGAAATGGCGGATGCAAGTCTACCTTCCGCATTATTTGATGGATGCATGCCCCGCCTCTGTCAACTTTCCTTGACTTTCGTCGCTGCTCCGTGGCACTCGTTGCCTCCCCTTCAATCTCTGGTTCTCGTAGGCGGCATGAAGACCACCACAACCCCCATTGAATGGCGCGTCCTTCTCGATATCCTCCGAGCCTCGCGCACGCTACACACCCTTAAACTGGACTTCATCATGACCGATGGAATTCGCGAATGTCGCCCAGTGGATTTACCACACTTGGAACTGCTCCACGTCGAGGATTCTAGCGAGCGCTGTGAGAATCTGCTGTTCAGCCTCACTTTTCCCGCGACCATGCGCCTCGAGCTGTGCCCTTGGGGCATTACCATCGACTCAGAGATCCGCGACATCCTCATTCCCGCGCAGAAGCATCTACGTGCATCCGGCGCGCCTATTCCCTTTAGGCTCGCGTTGCGAACCTCACTCCGCGGCCACAGCTACTTACGTGCTGTGACATACGTCGACGCCAACCCAAATGAGTGGGGGGAACACGAGGTGCTCTTTGAAATCTCCGCGCACCCTGCGAGCGCCGACGCACTGCGTCAGATCCTGACCAAGGTACTCAAAGCGCTGCCCACCAAAACGCTCACCACGCTCGATGCCACCTTTGTGCGCTTCACAGTCCCGACATGGAAGACTGCACTGGAACTGCTGCCCGCCATCGAGAATGTCAACATCGCCCTTGACGACGCAGGAACAGCCTTTCTAGAGGCCGCGTTGGAGGGATGTTACTGGCTGCACACCATAACGGTTCATGCCCTTCTCCGTGGTGATTCTGACGATGAGCCCGCGCCGGTTGCTGGCTTCTTCAACATGTTGAAGCGCCTGCTGTCCGCACAACACGCGATTGGACGCCGACTGCCGCGACTGGAGGTTACAGGTATAGGACGAGTGATCCTCAGCGACGAAGAATGGGAAGAACTTCGCGGGCTGGTCGAGACTTTGGTCAGGCCCGTCAGGCATGTCGTTGACCGATTCCAGCGTTAGTCCCCAATTGTTTGTCGTCATAGACAGTACTCCCTCCAATGCAACGATAAACTGACTCGTTCCCTCCTGCTCAAATCCCAGTCCGCTGCGGCAGTCGCCCCGTTAGAGCAAAAAATGTCAAGATTCATGGGCGACCCAATCTTGGCGTTATTATAAACCCTGTCCTGTCGATGTTGGCCTTCCACTCCCATTTAAACAGTCGTGGTCGAAGTATTCAATGTCGGGAACACCATCTTCGCCAGAGTAAGGAAGAGAAGAAACCGGGAACATTGCGCCGTAGGGGCAGATTGTATATCCGAACGATTGTGCTACTCGCCTCAGCAC
Source organism: Mycena vitilis (assembly GCA_029203975.1). Lineage (NCBI taxonomy): Eukaryota > Fungi > Basidiomycota > Agaricomycetes > Agaricales > Mycenaceae > Mycena > Mycena vitilis. The sequence goes on from JARGYF010000110.1 coordinate 158,594, forward strand.
ATGACGCACTTCGTGGCGCCGTGCGACTGTGGACCAGGAGAGGCGCTCTCTTCACGGAGCTCAGATAACACCGTCCGCACTTCCTTCCAGCAGTTCCAGTAGCCGACCCATTCTCTCTGGTCCGGAAACTCATCAACATCCACACCGTCGTAAAACTCCCAGTTCGTCGATATGCCGGTCAGGTTCGGGAACGAGCCCGAAAGGAAGCGCGTCATTGCGAGGGCGCTGGTTATTGATGAATGCTGCACGTCAAGGTCGCAGAGGCGCTCGTGGGGGGTAAACGCTGCGGAAGTGAGAGTGACCTCCGGGATCACGGTCCCATCGAACGCCATGGTGAGGGACGATAGGTGCGGACAATGACGACCGAAGATCTGTAGGCATGCAGGGGTCGTGCGTGGAGTGTCGCAACACATCGGAGTGGACAGATCTAGGACTTCCATCCGCGGCCATGCCCGCGCCAGCTGCTCCACCGCTTCGTCGTCGAAATCGAAGCCCAGGAGCGATGATAGAGCCAGGTAGGTCAGATTGCTGAACCCGATCAGGAGGGAAAGGGTGTCCGGGAGGATTGTGTAGAGAGCGGGGTCCGCGTCATGCAAAAGGCCGCGGTCGATCTCCACGCTGAGCTTGGTGAGACTGGAGTGCGATACTCCGCCGCTCAACGAGTCGAGGAAGCTGCGCAGCTCGTCGACAGTGAAGTAGTTGAAAAGAGTAATGTCGCATTCCTCCAAAGGCACATCTCCGCACATCCGAAAAAAATGGACCACGTGAGTGATGCTCAGACTGATAAGATACAACGTGCGAAGAGCGGGAAAATTGGGACTCGGCCGGGACGTTTGGAGTGGGGTAAATCTCGGAGGCGATTCCAAGGAAAGCGATGTGAGTGTCGGTAGCTGAGCAAGATGTTCCACCGCATCCTGGTCCAAGCCAGGGATGGATAGCGCCTCCACGGCCTGTAGATCGAGAACGAAACGAGAGACGGCCCTAAGATGAAGGTGACCCGACGACGGCGATGACACGAGGATGTTGGTTAAGTTGGGACATCTCTCCATCAGACTCGCCAGTAGCGAAGACGCGGATTCCGAGTCGGAGCACAACTGAAAGCTGATCCGTGTTAGCGTGGGTCGGAGGAACAGATGAATATGGTGGAAGTTGACATCGTCTTGCTCCCAATCGAGAGTTCGGAGATTCCGAAGGAGCCTATTGGGGAATAGCAGACTCGGGAAGACGTTGTGGAGCGGCCAGGTGGAGCTGGACCCGAGCGTTCTGACTCGTCGAGCGGACAGACGAAGTCTGTCCCAATCTGAAGAGTGGAAAGGGCGAAGCTGTCTCTGGATGGGATTGAAATTATTGCCAGCAACTAATCGAAGTTCGGGGCTTACTAACCATGGTGTATCGACGGCTCCCGATATACGTGCCGTCGGTTATGTCAACAGCCCACAGATCGGAGTGGATAGTAGATTACTACTATTCGGCTATTACATTGCGGAAGCGAGCAACCTCAAGCTTGCCTTGACCACCTTCTCTTACGCAATTGGCACTCAGCTGAGCGCGGATCCGCCGTGCGCGCCCTGGCCCCGCCGTCCCGCTCTCGCTCAATGAGTTCCACGCCCTACTGAACCGCATGTGGCTGTGCTGTAAAACAAGTAGAGATCGCATTGGAAGAAATCTACAAGCATTCAAATAATCTACACACAGTAAGCATTCAAATAATCTAACCCACCTCAATTCAGCTGCCATCAAACTTGTATTCAAGCGCAAAAAAACCCAAACGCAATGCGGCCGCGCTTCGGAGAATGACCGAAAGTTGTGAATCCAGCGGGGACTCCGGCGGGCGGGATATAACAATGATGATATACCTCACTGTAACAGACAAGAAAGCGAGGAGGTAATGATGATGAGGAGCGGTTTCGGCTCACTGCACGCTGCACGGCGAGAGGGCCAGAGCTTGGGAGATTTCATACAGGGCCCAAATATTAATCGCTTGAACGCCGCCGTGTAATGGACGCGTTGTGTGACTCTCTGTACCAGATGATCACCTGATATGTCACAGCGCGTACAACCTCCAGGTTGTACGCGGTGTGACAGATCCCATGACAAGTAACGATGTTGGTTATCCGCGACCATTGATCAAAATTCCAACCTTTGTCTGTCTTTTCTTTATCTGGGTTGGAGTCAATCCAAGTCTGAGCCGGTTAAGGGGAGTGCATGACGAGGGGCCAGGGTGGCCCCAGCCGCAGCCTGGCCGCCCTGGGGCAGGCGGGGGTGCCCGGCGGGCAGCGGGCGGCGGCGTGAGCCTTGAGGGATGTAGTATGCTTTGACCAAGTTGACAGCTTCTGCCACTGGTAAGCTTCTGGAACCTTCTGACGTTGTTCGGGCTCATCCGAATAATAGTAATCTACTATGGACTCCACAGATCGGAGGGCATGCATCGAGTCAGCAGAGTTGACAATTGTGTGGACCTCCACAAGCGATCTAGAGCTGGATCCCTGAAGGTGGTGCATGTTCTCGCCACCGCGGCGAGGTCGCAATGCCCCGCTCCACGAGCGTGGTATGGAGGTAGATGAGAGCATATCAGATCAACGATCTCTGGAATCTGAAAGCAGTGGTGCATTGCTTGCTCAGCCACAGATAAAATGCAGTCGGAGTGGTGGAAGGTGAGGAGGAAAATTGGTCGATGCCATCACTGATCGCGGAGCTCGAAATTTGATACCACCTGCTCGGCATTATCCGGGCACCCTCTCCAAACCACCATCTCAATGATCCCGGCCGCGATTGTCACTGGTGTTTATCCTCCCCAGAGCAGTATATGCTCTTTCTGTCTATCAACGCGATGGTATCTCTTTCTTCCTGCTGTGGGCCTCCCGGCTCCGCGTTTGTGGGGTTCAGGACAAATTCAGCCTGAGGACCGCTCATCTAGTGGCGGGATAACGGAGATGCAAGTGTGCAGGTTATTGAAAAAATACCGGGGTAGACCTAATCAATTCGAATTGCCGCATGAACGCTGGAGCTTGCAGAAGATACATACCACAAAAAAATCGAAACCACCGAGCGTCCAAGACCCAAGCCTGAGTCGAACAGGCGATCACCATAGTGCGCAACTTTTTCTTCAAACACAAACGGTATGGATGCGGGCCGTCCGCGACCGGGTCGGTGCTTGGTCTGAGTTCGCTGAGCTTGCAACTAGCTCATGCAATAAATTTTGGGCCTGACGAATAAGAAGAGGACGCAGAGTCTCACAACCGTGGACCATCTGCCCAATGGATTTACAATAAAAAGCATTGAGTGAGTTCGTAAGACCCGGGCCTGAGTTGAACAGGCGACTTCCACAGCAACGCTTTCGGCGGCAAGCGTTGTGTTGCAGACCGTCTGCTACCGGGTGATTAGTAGCTTGAGTTGGGGTCGCAGCAATAGACGGATGCGAAGTTCGGTGGATGATAAACTGGGCCGCGACGATTGAGCGCGAGTCCGAGCTAAGCGGAATGATTGAGAGTACTTAGGTCGATATCATACTTTTCCCACTCCACTATCTGGTGGCATAGATGCGGACTGTCCGCAACCGGGTCATTGGTAGCTTGAACGTAGCATGAATGAACCGGCGTGAAATTGAACCGATATTGCCTTGCTCAGGCGAATCGAATGCGATTGCATGATCTACATACCCCGCTTCTAACTTCCATGAACATGGCGTGCATGCAAAGATCAGCTCATATTGCGGCTGAAACACCTTTGGGCTCTGCGACTCCGCGCTCAAAAGTCCAGCTCATGAGAGAAACCAGATATCTTGCTCCTGTTAAAACCCGGTCCTGAGTCGAACAGGCGGCTTCCACACAAAGGTGGCACTTTACAGCCCATGGATGCGGACCATCCGCAACCGGGTTGTTCTTCCCTCCGAATATCGCGTGAATACGTTTGCGAAATCAAGCTGGGGATTTCTTTCAAGTACACACATACCGGAGCTTCAGCAGAAATTTTGAACACAAAGTAGTCGCATTTGCATGGGCCAACGCACGAACGGACTCGAAGAGACCAAAGAAAAAAACAATTCATATATCGCAGCTCCACGACCCGGGCCTGAGTCGAACAGGCGGCGTCCCCAGGAATTAAGTACCAAGCCTGGTATACTACAACTTGGGGATGCGGACCGTCCGCAACAGGGTCGTTCGTCAGTTCGATTATCAGGCGAATAAGTTTGCGAACGGATAAAGCTAAATGTTGAAAAAGGGCAGTTATACTTGAACGAAGGCGATGCAAGATTCACCACAAGGCCATTATATCGGGGGTCTGCGCGCTAAGGAGAAAGAAAAAAGCGAGATTTACTGCCAAGACCCGGGCCCGAGTCGAACAGGCGACTTCCACATCAAGAGGAATCTTCTGCGCAAGTGCTGCGGATGCGGACCGTCCGCCGCCGAGTCGTCTCTCATCTTCATCTCGAGGTGCATAAGGAGGTGCGAGATCCAAACCGCGCGGCGGATGGTCTGAATCCTGCTCGAACTCAGACATACCGCGGTATTACCCAAACTAAATGTTGCGAGCAAAGCATTTGGGACGAATGAATTGTGGGCGTGGGGATCGAGCTGTGCGCGGAGCCCAAAAAATTGAGACTTCGAAGTCATGACCCGGGCCGGAATCGAACAGGCGGTCTCCATAGAATCAGCTTGAGGGTTAAGTTGAGATGGATGCGGACCATCCGCCGCCGGGTCATTGTTTACTTCGAGACTGGTGAATACATCCGCCAACATTCAGCCGTGAAGCAACCGTGAAGTTCAATCGATATCGCGCAGCAACATTTCACGGTACACGTGTCGTTTCCAATTCGTTGCGCGGTCAGCAACTCGGGGAGGGCCGATATTTTGAATTTCCGAACGCGCGACAACGGGGGACAACAGTCACACCGCAGGATCGCGCGTAAAAGGCCGCCTGAAGTTTCTTTTTTATTCTAAATATTGTGGTACAAAAAAAATACCTTTTTATGTACCTAGATATTAAGTGAAGAAATGCCATTGAAAGGCGGCCCAATATGGCGGAAAATTAAGCGCAAAAAGGGGTCCATCATCTGTTCAATAATCAGACAGTGGTTAAACGACCCATTTCCGCGCATATTTTCACGGATATCAGGGCGCCGAATTTTGCCGTGTTATTAGACATATCAATGAGCTCATTTTGACACTTAATCCTACCTGAAATAGAGATGCCAAAATATTCCGAAATATTCGGAATATCAGGGCGGAAAAAAAATTGGCCTGATATCTGCCATATCAGGCTCCTTTATAGCCATGTCGGTGAATAAAAAGGAGCGTGATATGGCAGATATCAGGGCCGGTTTCTTTCGGCCCTGATATCCGTAATATCTTGGCATGTAATTGTCAGCACATTTTAGGTAAGATTAAGTTACAAAATGAGTCCACTTATATTCACCGCCCTTATATCCGGAAAAACATGGGCGGAAATGGGTCGTATAACCACTGTCTGATTATTCAACAGATAATGGACCCCTTTTTGCACATAATTTTCCGCCATATTGGGCCGCCTTTCAATGAGGTCTTTTCACTTAATATCTAGGTACATAAATAGGTAATTTTTTTGTACCACGATATTTGGAATAAAAAAGAAACTTCAGGCGGCCTTTTACGCGCGATCCTGCGGTGTGAGTATACGCGACATACGCGAGGCGGTCCGTGCACCCACACGTGATCGCTTCCCGTGTGACAATCATCACCACCGTGACGTGACCCTTCCGTTTCCGTTTTTTCACTTGTCGTCTCCTTCCTTCCCTCGCCGTCGCCGTCCTTGCCTTCGCCGTCGTCTTCTTAGCATGTTCGCCCTAACCCGCCTCCGCACCGCCGTCCCCGCGCGCCTCAGCCTCCGCCTCTCCGTCCAGCTCCCCTTCTCGTCCTCGTTCTCCCTCTCCGCGTCCGCGACACGCAGCGCATGGGCCACGGCGGCGTCGCAGCAGGCACAGAGCGTAGCTGCGAGTGCACGGGCTGGAGCGCGCTCATTCTCGGATAAGCCTGGTCGGGGGCCGCGGTATAATATCTGGTGCGTCTCTCCTCCTTTTCTTTACTCGTGCTCGTACTAATATGTCCTTCGCAGCATGAACTGTACGTCTCCCTCCTCCTCCCTTCCCACCTAAAATTCGCCCCTAACTGAGTACGTGTGTGCGTATGATTTTAGGCCGCCGCGAAGGCCACAAGCGCGAAGAATGCACCGAGCCGACCATCTGCGTCGCCTGCGGCGTCGAGGGCCACCAGCGCAAGGACTGCCCCGCCCCCGACCCCGCGCGCCTCGAGGCCCTCAAGAACGCCCCGCCCAAGTGCTTCCGCTGCGGCGTCGTCGGCCACACCCTCAAGGAGTGCAGCGAGCCGCCAAAGTGCTTTGGGTGTGGGGAGACCGTGCGTGTTTTCGCGTTGTTTACATCTGACGTTCTGTGCACGCTGCTGACGCGATGTAGGGCCACATCCGCCGCGACTGCACCACCAACCCGCCCAAACCGCGTGCCCCGCGTGCGGCCCCCACGCCCGCACCCGCACCGGCAGCTGAGGCAGCGCCGACGCCCGCGGCGGCATAGTGCTGACAGCGTACTCGGGATACTAAACTGAAATCTGCGTCCACATCCAATAAAACCCTTGTTAATGCGTACCGTGTGGTCTCGTGCGTCGAATGGAATGGAATCCCCCACCTTTCGTTTTTTGTGTGCTGGGTCGGTGGAATCAGGCCCGGGTCACGACTTTCAGACCGCCTTTTTTTGTTTTTGTGGCTTGTTCGCTCTAGAATACTGTCCCGGGGGCGGTCGCACTCGGAACGGTACTTTTGTCAGTCCCATCCACTCATATACTCGTTTGTTCGCAGGATGGAGGTGGGAGGATATCGGTATCGACTCGGCGGCGCTTGGGCGCATTCACAATACCTATCCCAATCTAATGACATATTCGACTCAGGCCCAGGTCATTACGTCGACCCAAGGTCAGTTCTTTTGCTAACCTTAAGGTCCATCCTCCCTAGGGCGCGCATCCGCGATACCTGGTGGAGCGAAAGGATTCTACATACGTCGATATGCGTCACCACTTTCTTCGCAGTTTGTTTCAACCACCGACGTTAACACTCGGATTCTGAACAATCAAATGCGGGAGTCCCAACCATTCACATTCTGTTTCTCTTGCGGATACTTCGTTGATCGCAACAGGAAAGTGGGACGATGTTGACCCGGCGTATCCACGAAGCCTGCACTGTGCACAGCCCGGAGCGCCGACATTGGAAGTGGAAGTGGAAGTTGCCTGTTCGACTCAGGCCCGGGTCATATTGGTGTCATGAGTTGTGCTTTTTTCTCTTCTACCTGCCGCTATGATTTTCACGAATTCCGCCACAGACACTGTCTCAGACCCGGCTTCGGGATAATCAAGTTATGAATGGTCAGTTGTGCTAGTCGCTGAAGTCTAGAAATGAGCTAGCGAATACTTGACTCGGTGGCACGTGGGCGCATCCAACGACACCTATGTTGTATGTTCTTAGGAAGTGTTTCGGTGGAAGAGCCTGTTCGACTCAGGCCCGGGTTATTCGTAAACGTTTACAACGCGAGCTCTTTTGCTCCGTCGGGTCTCGGCTCGTTCGTTCTCTTCCCGTTCTTCTTCCGCCGGTCGAATTGGATCGGATCCCTCGTCTGTTCAACTCAGTTTCCGTTGCCTTTCGCTGGTATTTATCACAGGATGGAAGTGAATCGATACCGACTCGGTGGCGCCCGGGCGCATCCACGATGGCTATGGGATGGAAAGAACGCTTCTGTGGAAGGTGCCTGTTCGACTGAGGCCCGGGTCACACATTGAGGTTTTGTGGGATTTTTTTTCCAGCTCTAATTCTCTTTCGCATTCATATTGCAACACATTCACGGTGGCCATCCGCAGGACCCAGTTTTTCCATTTTTGTTTATTTCAGAGGACGAACCATGTACTCGTCGAGTTTTCAACGAGCGGAGATCAGTCCCACTTATTCCACTGGATTTCATCCTTACTGAGAATTGCGTTTCCATCAGATGTCAGAGTAGATATCGACCCGGCGGCGCAGGCGCGCATCCACGATGCCTAGCCGGATGCGAGGACTATCGGTGGAAGGTGCCTGTTCAAATCAGGCCCGGGGAATTCCGCGTATAGGTGTTTCTTTTGGTCAGTCCTTTCCACCTAACAGCGCAATCGATGCTTGCTAAATTTACTTGAGGTTGGAAGTGAATGCAGCCCGAGTTATGTTGCGGTGGGTACGAACGTTTTCTTCTCTACGAATGCTCACCGCTCGCCTTCACCATCTGTTCTCAGCTCTCCCAGTCCGGTATATTTGGGAACAGTAATTTTCTGTCAGTCTCTTTCATCCGGCGGAGTTTTACTCACTCTTGCTGACATTTATCGCAGGATGGAAGTGAGTGGACTATGGATACCCCGTTCCGCTCATCTATCTCGGAGCAGAACGAGGTGTACCTATATCGACTCGGTAGCGCGAGGGCGCAATCCATGATACTTGTAACTTCCCCCTGGTCTCTTGACAATTTTCGAGGGAAGGTGCCTGTTCGACTCGGGCCGGTATCAAATACGTCTGCCCAAGGCCAGTTGCTTTGGTACATGTACATCCATCTCCTCCCTACTCAATCTCTTCCCGTTTCTTTTACATAAACCCCGTCGAATGCAGAGTCGGATTTCTCGTCCGTCCCATTTAGTTTCTGTATTCCCTTAAGGCTGATACTTCGTTGATCGCATAGTGGAAATTCAGTGGGTAACGACTCGGTGGCGCCGGTGTGCGCATCCGCGATGGCTCGAGAAGAGGCGATGCGCTTTCTGTGGAAGGAGCCTGTTCGACTCAGGCCCGAGTCATGTCGATGCATTGCCTCTTCTCACTGGATATTTGCCAGTCATTTTCTTCACCGTTTGTTTCAACCGAACGTCGGCCAGTCCATCCTCAGTTCCGTCTCCAACCTCATCTGACACATGATTCATCGCGGGGGTGGGATCAAGTGGATACTCACTCGGTGGCGCGCGCAGATCCATGATACCTGGAGCAGCAACACGCTACTTGTATGGAAGAACCTGAGCCTCAGGCTGTGCAACTCAGTGCCTCCGTCATGTTTTCAGTACAGATATCCTCCACTTGTCTGCCTCGCATCTTTCTTCTTGGCTGTCCGCGGTCATCTGGTTGACGTCGACAAGCAGAATGGTACTCATTCTGTTCCCCGGGTCTTCCATGGGCCTTTCCAACAACAACGGTACCACACGAATCACTAGCGGGAATTCCACAGGGCTCCATGATTCGGCCTCGACATCCCGCAAGAAATCCCTATGAACTCGAAATAAATGCCCAGTTGGAGCGGCTCGCAACGGCTATATATGTTCATTTACCCGCGCGGGTTAACGGCCACATTCTCTAACCGAGGTGCTGCAGGTTAACGTTGGCGTCGAGCTCCATAGCAAGGGGCCAAACCTAGCAAATAAGTCTTTTCGTTCGATCGTCGATGGTCGCTTTCAAGAACGAGGGGCTCATGCAGCCGAGCATACTTGCTCCAGGTATCTTCCACGGGTGAAGTGGGCAGTCTGGTGCGTTTAATCCATTTCAAATTCGACTCCAAGGTCGGTTAATTGCAACGCCATTCTCTGAACCCAACTTTGACACGAAACATAATCCAACCGATTGAAACATACCGTGAGGGCGGGATGTCGTTACCGTGGCGTAGCGCGGCAATTTTATATCTGGGTGGAGATATCATTCTCGGGAAATTGAACCAGGCAAGTGAACACTCCCAGTTACGATGGAGCCTGGATATAAATCACGAAGTGCACGGCATGAAACGCGCAGGAGCATGAGCGCTTGCGGAGCGGGGTTGAGTAAGCTGCACTGCAGAACTCAGGTTCGGGAATCGTCAGGCTAATTCTCAATTTCTGGTGTCAACGCGCTCCACCTTCAATGCTGTGGTGACGGGAAACCTGAGCTCATTAGTGTTTCGGCCGCGCCGGGCGGAAATACGACATCACAAGCAGACTATAAAGGCAGACACCCTTTCTACAAGCCTACAACATCATCGAACCCTCACACAAACACACAGAGACCACATCCATCCTCCACCAACTCGATTTATCACCATGCAGTTTTTGAACATCCTCATCGTGGCCATCGCTGCCCTCGTATCCTCCACCGAAGGATGCAAATGTGTCGTCAACGACGTCTCCCACCCCGAGGCTACTGGCCCCTGCTGCTCAGGCCTTAGCGGCGATTTCAACTCGGGCAACGGTGACTGCGCCGCGGACTCCATCTCGGAGCACCTGAGCAACTTCCGCTCCTGCTGCGAGGGCTCGGGGTTCACTTCTGACTGCGACTTCCCTTGATTTCGCCAAGTGAGTAATCCAAAATCGAGCGGTCTAAAGAGGGAGCCTGATTATTCACAGATGGAATAGATGTTATTCAGTCCTCAAGATTGCAGAGTACATGACGGCGGAGACACAAAGGGGTAGCAGTTGTTTTTGTGGGCAATCGTAGGCGCAGGATAACGAGGAAATGACTATTGTAACGATCCTCCCTCATGCGATTTGTCCAATTGGCTTTAAGAACTTGAACTTGAAATGCGATGACAGTTGAATGGAATCCACGTGATCGCGTTTATGTGACCATCAATGATCAACCATCGTGACTGAGGTGACATCGCCTCGTGCTTTCGACTCTCGTCTTGCTCTCGTCTTTCTGGACAGCCGGACTCCTGCAGCCAACCTGCAGCCCGCAGAACATGCTCCAATCCACCACGTCCTTGCTACCCCTCAAACTCAGCCTGAAAGCTGCAAATGCAATTGCCAATGCTCCTTTCTTAAAAGTCTCAAATAAGTCTCTCGGGCTTGCTCCGGCTCGGCGCACACGGTACCATTGCTGCTCGCCGTTCATGCTACTCCTCGAACGTCCGGGCGATGGGAGTGGCTTATATGAGTCATGAAGGTCGATCCTATCTCGGGGACTTAGTGTCGACGATTCATCAGTCCGTCCTCACCTCAGTCCCCGCCTCTCCGTCCCGCTCCCCTTCTCCACCTTGTTCTCTCTCTCCGCCTCGACGACGCGCAGCGCCTGGGCGCTGTCGCAGTGCGTAACCTCAAGGTCTGTAGGTTCCTCAAGGACGCGCCGTCTAAGTGCTTGAAGGCTGTGCTTCCGCTGCGGCGGCGTGGGCCAGACGCTCACGGATCCGAAGTGCTTTGGGTGTGGAGAGACGGTGCGTGGTTGCGTTCTCCTTATTTTTTTTTCCTTCTGCTTTCTTGCATCTTGCTTGTTTGTTTCTCCTTCCTGCGTCCGCATCTTGCTGCTTCTGCACTCCCGTCTTATCCCTCTCCGTAGATCCGCCGTCTCAACCGCTGACTCGATCGCTTTCTTTTTGACCTGCGCAGGGCAACATCCGCGCCTGTACCCGGGGCGGAGGCGGCGGAGGCGGCGCATCCACGATGTCTGCTCGGGCAGGACCTCGCTTTACCGTGGAAAGAGCCTGGTCGACTCAGGCCGAGCCATGCTTTCTACTCGTATCATGCCTTTTTTTCGCGATGGATTTTCTCTACTTGTCTACGGCCCCGAATCTAAGCTCAAGTTTGCATTCGTGCCAGTACGTCGTGGCGAGTTTTTCCGCCAGATACGGCAACTTCACTTTGCCAAGTGAGTGAGTGATTTGATTAGGAGCAGACCTGGAGCAGACTCAAATGTATACTGACTGGGTGGCGCGCGGGGCATGCACGATCCTTGAACGAGTCCAGCGGCTCGACGCGGAAGGCACCTGTTCAACTCAGGCGCGGGCCATTGCCGGATCGGAAACATGTTTATTATTCTCCCTCGCAACAATAAATCTCGGTCAGGTCTACCACTCAGCTGCTCGGTCCATCTTTCGATGATAGTTCGTGAATTACAGGATGGACGTCGGTGAATATCGACTCGGTGGCGCGTGGGCGCATTCACAATCTGCTTCCCTGCTATGTGGAAGGGGCTGTTCGACTCGAGCCCGGGTCACACTTCTGGAGACCTGATGAATATTCTCTTTCCGCAGTCATCTCTCAAATAAGTATCTCGCAACAGACACTGCACTCTGATTCGGAGACTTAAGCTGTCAGAGCTGCGTTCTACCCTTGCTACATGTACTTGATCTGTTGCAGGTTGGACGTGAGCTGGGTAGAGACTCGGCGGCGCGTCGGCGCGTCCACGATACCTGCCTGCGTGCTCGACCGCTGTCAGTGAGAGATGCCTGTTCGACTCGGGCTCGAGTCATGCTCGACGGATCCGGTGGGATTTTTATTTATGATGGACTTGTTTCTATGACTTCGATCGTATCTCGAACGATGAACTGCGGTCAGTCCGTTTACTTCCTCCGGCTTCGCTTATGACAGGATGGAGGTGAGTGGATAACTGCATTCACCCGGCTACATTTGACGCTTGCTTCCACTTGATTTTGTCGCAGGTGGAGGTGAGTATACATATATTTATTTCACGAGCTCAAGCAGCAGTAGCAAGCCAGGTAGCATAGTAAGCCTCAAGCCCATCCACCAGGCCAGGCTTCTTCGGCGACCATCCCAACAAGGTGTTGGCGAGATACGGACGAACGACTCCACTCGATGCTATCGCTTCCTCAAACACTGTGGATTCATCGCATCGTTGAGTGGGTTTAATAATCAAAACTCAACCACGCACCGTTGTCAGGTTTCCTGTACTCGTAACCTTTCGCGCCCGAGACCTCAACCAGTCGTTGAAGCAGGTCGTCCACCGACTGACTGTGCCCATTGGTGGCATCGAATATCTTGCCCGAGGCAATCGAACCGCCCTCCGTAACGCGCAGATACAGGTCCGCGAGATCGTCCGCATGCACCACCGACCATCTTCCGCCCGGCGTGCCTGGCCACACAATACGCCCCTGCTTGGCTGTAGCAAACATCATCCCCAGAATGGACCCGCTGCGCCCATAGAGCAGGCCGGGGCGCACAACGACGCCGTTCACCGCGGTACTGCTCACGACGAGCTGTTCGACAGCAGGGCGCCACGCGACGAGTTCGACTGACTGCGTGAGCGGTGTGGTGTCTGTGACGACGTCGGTGCGGTTGTCGCCGTGCACCCAGGTCCCGGAGGTGTAGATGTATGTGAGGAGCGGCGCCCCCGCGGGACGCAGCTCACGAGCGGCCTTGACCACACGCTCAAATGTACCGCGAGCGCCTTCAGGGCTGGCGGTGACGGTTTCAATCACGGCGTCGATAGTCGCGATGTGCGGGAGCCAGTTGTCCGAGGAGATGTCACCGAGGATAGGAATGACTGAATTTCACAAAGCGTCAATAAAAATTCCGACATCGAATCAAGCAGTGTACGGACTTTCTTCCACTGCAAGGGTTTTGGCCTTAGCCTCCGTGCGGGCGAGACCGTACACGGTGTGTCCCGCGCGAGCTAACGCCTGTGCAGCGGGAAATCCGATGAATCCAGTTGCGCTGTGGAGGATAACAAAATCTCAGCAAACTGCTCGGCGTCATTGGGATGATGGCAATACCCTAAAATGAGGACCTTCATGTTTGTCGTAGGGGAGAAGTGTTGTTGGGGAAGTCTGTTGGAAACTTGGCAGGGAAGTGGAGAATGCTTCAGTGGAGACCAGACTGCCCGTATTTATATCCGGTGGATCGCGATGTTGCAAAAGGGGATACTGCGCTGAACCTCAGTAAGCATTTACGAACTTGGACGCGCATCGCCGCCGCAGATGAACGATTGATCACGATTTGATGGCAGCGGTGATGCGACTTTGGATGGTATTGGGAGTTTTGACCCGTTGGATGGATGCTCTATCAGACTACCTATCACACTCAGCAGTCTCAGCTGCGCCTCCGTGGACCGTGGCAGCGGGGCTCGCTCAAGTTTGCCCAGTGTCGCCACCAATTGAGCGCGGTCACGTACTCTCACGAGGCTTCTTCGATGTGGGAGGACCGGTCTACCTGTGTGAGCACGTACTTATTTACAGAACATGTCGCGCACGTGATCGTGTTTTGGCGTGACTGCGTGACACTTCTTCTTTGCTTCTGCTTCAATCCCATGTTCTCTGCTTGCATCCTCTGCAATCCCCGGACCATTCCCGAATCTCTGCCTGAAGCTCCATCTGGTCTAAATCGCTGCCCTCCTGCTTCGTCTCGGCCCCCACACCGGTCTCGCAAAATCGCAGGCTGGCAGGGCGCACTGGCGCAGCACCCGCCGCAGACTCCCAAGTCACTGGCGTTCTCAGGCTTCAAGCGAGGCGCGCTCCAGCTGCAATGCTATATGCAGGATGTCCTGGCTTTCCTTTTCTCTCAACTGAGCCCAACCTGCGGCGTCGTGGGCTGTAGTGGGGTAGGCTGTACTACTAGCGCGGGTGGCAGGTGCGCGCGGAGTGTTTGTATATGGACGGTCGGTGCGTTCATTTGCCTCACTTCTACCATTGATTTTGGGTACATCGATGACTGCCTTCCACACCCACGCGCCTGAGTCACCGCAATAACAGTCGGGATACTAAACGCGTATGCGTTTAGGGCAGCGTCCCTACGCACTGAATATGCTGTCTCCAAAACCACGCTCATTGCTAGTGCATGTGCCGTATTATTTGAATGAACCACAATCCCGTGTGCGGTTGGTGCAGCGTCCTACCCACCAAACATAATTGCCCCGTAAATCACAGTCATTTTTGGTGCCGCTGTATCGTTTGGAAGGATGACCCCACCCCTCGTTTCTGTGAGCACGGACTCTGGAGGGTGTTTGTCTACTTCTCGTGCGGCGTTGTTGGTTTTCTCACCCGCGAACTTGAGGATTTTCCGCCTCTTGGTGCTCTCGCTCGCACACTCCTTGCTAGATCTCGAACGTAGCCGAGCTATCTCAAGGCTCATCCAAGGGTTTACCGATTCAGGATCGCATTGGGACACAGCTATTTGATGCGGAAGAGCCTGTTCGACTCGAGCCTCAGTCATTCCTGTCGACCCAGATAAAGTTTTTTTCTCGCTCCGCACATCATCGCTCCGCTTTAGCCCTCAACAAGACGCGTTGGGTACGTGAAGTTGCTGTTCTCCTACCTGCAGTCCACCGTTGCTGATTATCATTGCTCAGGGCTTTACTCGTCGCCGGGTGGATATCGACTCGGTGGCGCGAGGGCGCGTTCACGGAACCTACAAAAGGACGCAATCTGATGTGGAGCAGCCGGCTCGAGTCAGGGCCGAGTCATTGTGAATTAGGTGGGCGGTTTTTCCCTCCACCTTTTGATACGCTCGTCTGAAATCCTCTCGCATGCGCCCCATGGTCGAGATCCAAACCGCACAGGTCCGCTACGTTCCCGTTCCCAAGTCTAATTCCTCATCAAGTTCCCCACCATGCAAACATCGACTCGGTGGCGCGTGGGCACATCCACGATACGTATTTCGGTGTCCTTGTGAAGATTGCTCGGGTGGAAAGTGCCTGTTCAACTCAGGCCCGAGTCATTGGTGGATGCCGTCCGTTTTTTTTTTACCTTGGCCTATATTATCCGCACCCGCAGTCACTCGGATACATGTACCCATACTCGCGCGGGCAACGATTCTCTTTTCCTCTGAATATTATCCTACTGGTTTCATCTCGTGGTGAAGTACTGGCTAGCGACTCGGTAGCGCGTCGGTGAGCATGTAATGCGTATCCAGCGGTTTGATGTGAGGAAACCCGTTCGACTCAGGCCCGGTCATAATATTAATCGAAAGAGTTTGGGAATTCTTTTCGGACCATATCTTCCACTAATCGTATATTCTTCTCAGTGTTTTTTCTGCCCGGCGACGCTCGCCCTCGTAGCGATAAATTGCGGTTAGTCTCATCATCTAGCCACATTCCATCTTGCTAACACTCTGTTTCTCTTGGGGCTGAACTGAGTGGATAGGGACTCGGTAGCGCATGGGCTAATTAGGTTTTGGACCGTCCACTCAGTGCTCCTTTATTCTACAAATTCTATACAGAACACCAGCTCCTTCGCTCAGCGCTATCCCACCTCCTATGTAACGAAAGTAGGATCCGGGCCTTCCAGTCGACTTCAATTTGTATGGGGCGCTTCGATCCGTGTCACCGGATCTATATATTTCGGCCCTCGTGCGCCTACTCCGGGCTTAAATTAATTCGAGGATCTGTTGCGTTCACCGCCCTTCCAACATCAAACATTTCCGGACGGAATGAACCATGCTGTTACGGTGGGATGTCGCTAGCGTTGCGGAGTGCGGGAAGGACATCTGGGTGGAGGTAATATACATCTCTCGCTAAACTTGTCGATAAATCGAAACCGGATAGAAATCACGTACTCCACGGCATGAAACGGGCGGGAACTTCATGGGCGCTGGCGGAGTTGACTTGAGTATGCTCCACCACTGATTCAGGGTTGGGAAACCTGAGGCTGAGTTCAATTTCCTGTGTCACCATGCTCCACTTTCAATGCTGCGGTGAGGAGAAAGACTGAGTGTTTTGGCCGCGCCGCGCCAAAATAAAACATCACATGTCGACTATAAAGGGTACCGACCTTTGAACAAGCCTACCCAACAGCTTCTACCAACCCACTCGCACACAGAGAACCCAACTTCCACACTCATCCTTACCCACTCGATCTAATAACCATGCACTTCTTGAACATCCTCATCGTGGCCATCGCCGCCCTTGTGTCTTCCAGCGAAGGATGCAAATGTGTCGTCAACGACGTCTCGCACCCCGAGGCCACCGGACCCTGCTGCTCGGGCCTCAGCGGCGACTTCAACTCGGGAGACGGGGACTGTGCCGCTGACTCCATCTCGGAGCACCTGAGCAACTTCCGCTCCTGCTGCGAGGGCTCTGGGTTCACCTCCGACTGCGACTTCCCTTGATTTCATTGAGTGAGTAATTGTAAATTGAGCAAAGGAGGGATCCTGATTGTCCACAGGCGCAGCCCATGTTGTTCAGACTCCTCAAGATTGCACTGCGGAACATGGTGGCGACAGCGACTAGGAAAAGAATAGTACTTGTTCGGAAGAGCAGTTTCTGAGGCGGAATAAAAAATAAAAATGCAGATTGTTTCAATGGTAACGAGACGCCTCGTAGTTGAACACATGCCGAGATTTTGAACACGCATGTGGAAGTAATCCTTGGTTTTGCGCCTTCGCTCTGCGTGTTAATTCCCACCACGAGAATGTAAAGGATAGAAAAATGGCGTGCATGTGCCAGGAGTCCTACATAACATCATGCACAGTTGCGATGCGCCCCCTAAGCGTCCATGATGGAGTTGACTGCCATACACGTGACCGCGTTTAGTGTGACCATCATTGGCATCAACCACCGTGAGTGACGTGACACTTCCTCTTCTTGACTTCCACTTCCGCCTCGCAGGCTCACCCAAGGCTCACCACCGCCACTTCTGGCTCCCTACCACGGTGACAGCACGCAAACTGAGCCTGCAGTGACTATGCTTGGACTATGCTCCTTCCTCTCCGGCTAACCCTCGGCGTGCTCAAGGCGTGCCATGCCCCTTACAGACTTCTGACTCGTGCGTCAGATGAGCCTCCGGGCAATCTTATATGGGTTTTCAGAGGCTCAGAGCACCTGACTGTCTGTCGATGCCACCTACAATTCTGATGGCTAATCTCTCCATTTCACCCCGAGGTGGAAGCAGGTACCGACAGACTCGATGGCGCGTGGACGTATCCACATGCCTGGGTAATTGTTTACACGAATCTTGAGGGAAGGTGCCTGTTCGACTCAGCCTCGCGTCATAATGTTTGATGAGGGCTTCTTTCTCGCCACTTCATCTCTTCTCACGTTTTTCCAGCCACCAAGGGTTGGAGGCGCAACCATTCCATCTAATCTCAGCCTGGTGGGTATTCACCGCAACGAATGCTCGGGGTGTCATGGATTCACGCAATCCCTTAAGCGGTACAAGCAGGATCGAGTCGGTGGTGCGTGCACGCGTTCACACTGGCATTGCTTACTACCAGACTATACACGAGTCTTTGTCTCAGAATTGCCTATCCGCCTCAGGCCCGAGTCATGGCTTGTGGTAGGGATCTTTGTTACTTGCTCATTTTCTTCTCGAATTTGACACAGATGATGGTGCTCGAAGCGACAAATAGTTGGCCATTTCAGCCAGCTGTACAGAGCTACTTAAGTAGTTTACGCGGAAGCAGATCATTGCTGCCATTTTTACTCCGGGGAAGTTACGCTTGCCTACCTTGGGTCTGAAACCCGCCCGTGGAATGGGCTTTCCCCACACATATGCATGACCGGGACAAATCGTCCATCGACCACGCAGATACCTCCTGAATGAGTTCCGACCGACAATGGGGAGGTCCTGGGGAGGTCCCTTCATAACTCCGTCCCACCAACGTGCCATACGCTAGGTGGCAGGATGACTGTGTTCAACTTTGAAAGGTCGATCGTAATGCTAACTTACCTGAGGGTGAGGCGACAGGGTTTCTTTCTCCTTTCGCTGGTGTTTCCCTAAAGATTATTTTCCCAGAGGTCCTCAAATACGGCAACACTCAAACGGGAGTTACAGTCTTCAAGGACTACAGCGGTTTCACGAATGAATCCTTAGTTCATATCACCTGTCCTCACAGGCCATAATCGACAGTAAACCGTTCGCATACTTACCGAGTAAGTACGCGGCCGTTGACGGTCGTTTTTGCTCACGTTAGAGCAGAAACCCTGCCGCGAGCTCAGAGAATAAGACCTAGTGAACCGGAATAAATTTAACGAGCAGAATTTCTGAATACTTGCACCACTGAGCGTTCCGTGTTCTTTCCGTGTCCGGTCCGCTGTGGCCGCGCCATGGTTAACCGAGTGATCTTTGGGTGATCGGCAATGCGGCTGTGCAGGCTTTAAAATCATCCGCCGACAAGGCACGCCCCACTCCAGGCCTCCTTCCTTCCACGGTGACATGCAGGCGCCTTCCGTGGCCAGGACTGACAGTCCAACTGCACAGACCAGGGCAACGACGCCGGACACGCTGCGTCCCGCTCCTTCCGCCTCTGAACCTCCGAAATCGCACGCTGTTTCGGGGGCCACACCGGTAACGGAGCCTACTTTTCCAGAGGGAGGGCGTCAGGCGTGGGCTACGGTAGCCGGAGCGTACGTGTTGAATTTTTTTTGTGTCCCCGCAGTTGCTTACTCCGTGTCCTCAGATTTCTGGTTCAATTCTGTGGTTTTGGGTAGAAACTCGTGGTGCAAATCTTAAAATGCTTCAGTCTCAATATTGACAGATACACCACGTCATTTGGAGTCTACCAAGGTTTGCGTGCCCTTGGTTGACAGAGAATAGAATTTGATTTCTCGTGCTAGATTTTTACACACGGGATTACTTGTCACAATCATCGTCCTCCGCTATCTCGTTCGCATCATGCCACTCGCACACCCGCTTACCCACTTATGTTTTATGTTGCACGTACAGGTGGATTGGTAGCATAAACGCCTTCATTATAATATCAGGAGGCTTAGTTGCAGGGCGTCTTTATGACCGAGGGCATTTGTGCGTCTTTTACATCGTACGGTGTTACAAACTGAAGTGTCCACCAGCCACCTCCTTTTATGCGGGGGATGTCTTCTTCAGTGCTTCAGCTTGTTTATGCTCTCGCTCTGTAAACCGCAGCAGTTGTACCAGGTCCGCACATTGCCTCTCTTGTCTTTGGGTTGTTGGTCTCACAATGGGTTAGATATTTCTAGCGCAGGGTCTCGGACAGGGCATAGGCTCTGGCCTGGTGTACATTCCAAGCATCGCTGTGGTCTCGCACTATTTTCAAAAACGCCGCGCCCTGGCGATGACTATCGTCGCCTCAGGCTCTTCTCTGGGGGCGGTTGTCCATCCGATCATGCTGAATAACACATTTCGAAGCCTCGGCTTTGGTAACGCGGTCCGCGCTAGTGCGGGCCTCGTCGGCGGCCTCCTCCTCATCGCATGTCTCTTGATGCGCCCACGACTGCCTCCCGCGACAACACATCCACCGTTTTGGAAATCCTTACCGCGCTTTGCTCGTGATCGCCCCTATGTTTTCGCCATCCTGGCGTAAGTCTATTTCGTTCAATCTCTGCACAGCGCTGATAGATCACAGAATGTCTACCTATACCGTTGGGTTTTACTACCCCCTTTTCTACCTCCAGCTCGACAGTGTGAAGCACGGTATCAACGAGACCCTAGCTTTCTATTCTGTAAGACCATTACCGACTGCCGTCTGCGCTGTGTCAACTGATCCTGCCCTCGATGTAGCTGGTAATAATGAACGCATCGAGCTTTGTTGGCCGGCTCTCCCCGGGTTTCTTTGTGCACCGGCTAGGTGTCATAAACATGGTCACCGCCGCCGCGGGAGTCGGCTTCGTGCTCATTCTCTCCATGATCGCACTCAAAACCGTCGCCAGTGTCGTCGTCATTGCCATTATATACGGCTACTCCGCCGGAATCTGTGAGTAATATCGTATGCGCTGCGCTCTCGTGCTGAAACCTTGCCAGTCGTGACGTTGATGGCGCCGCTCTTGACCGTTCTTACGGACGATTTGGGTGAACTCGGGTGAGTCCTCCAACTTCTCCAAATAATGTAACCCTGTGTTGATTCATACGATCCCTAGTCTTCGAATGGGCGTTGGCTTTGGGTTTGTGGGCATCGGAGGGCTAGTCGGTAGGCCATTCCTCCATGTTTCACGGCACTCCCTAATTTAAATCTCCCCCCTCTCCAGGCCCGCCGATAAACGGCGCCCTGCTGAGCTCCGACTTTGTCTGGTGGCGGCCAACGCTCTTCAGTGGGGTGCGTACCTCAGATCGTGATTTAAGTTGGGTTCTTATTGATTATCGGGGGCATGCAGCTCATGGCTTTTGTGGGATTCGCGCTCTATGCTGCAACCCTCGTTGCGTTTGAACGCAAGAAGAAAGCCGCCGCCGCGCGTTTATCAGAAAAGGCCCAATCTGGGTGTGAGAAGGATAAAGTGTAGCAGGCGCAGTTTTTTCTAATACGCGCCGGTGCTCACCGTGTGTTCGATTCTGCTAGGTGTTTGCCAGCGACGAGGAAAAGGATCATATCGCACCGTGGAACTTATTGTTATGCACCACTACTTAATGGTTATGTATTCGCTGCTAATTAGGCCAGTACACGTACCGCGACGGCCACTCTCCTCGACCCGTCCATCCTGCTGAAGATGTGTCCAACACACTAGGCTTTCCCTCCATCTTTTTAAGCCATTCCCTCAAGACCTCGTTGGAGAAACGAAGGTACGACGTCGAGAAATTCGGATAAAGCGCCTCGTCCTCAAAGATCTCTTTCTCCGCTGGATAGTCGAAAAATTTTGTTGGACTTTCGACGAGGACCCACATGACCTGTGGGCCTCCGTCGAAATCTGATTCTCCACGAGAATAAAACCCAATGTCTGGAACATGGCGACTGGTTGCATATGCGACGTGCGTGAGGTTGGGACACTCCTCGATTATTGTAGGGAGCATGTATGTCTCCGCCCATGGCCAGTCCGATCTGTCGAGCTGTGGCGGGGTATAAATGGTGAAGTCTGTTAGTGTGGAACGATGTTTTATGTGCTCCGTGGATGGATGGGGTGTATCATAGGCTCCGTCCCAGATGAGATACAGGCCTTTGAGGTGCATGGGTCCACATTCCGACGCGAAGTGCTCCCAGATATGCCAGCTCACAGCCAAGTGGATGACTCCGCCCGAGGCTTGAAGGAGTCGCCGGATAAGTAATAATTCCTCGTTCGTGAGACGCCCCCGAGTTAACGGGAGATCGATGGCCAGAATTCGAATGAACATCGCATTTGGTATGAAAAGCTCGCTAAGTCTCCGCGTCCATCTTGGTATGAAAAGCTCGCTAAGTCTCCGCGTCCAGTCTTGGCGATGCTGAACAACCACAGTGTGGAGGGCTTTGGGTCTCGACCTGAACCGCTCGTCGGTGAGCGCAGCAGCTCTGTAACTAATACTGGACCCACCAAACATAAAACCGTGATGCGACGCGGGACATCGTCCCGGCCATGTCTTTTTCCTTGTCCTGCAGCATTTCAGTTATAATCTGGTCGATATCCTCTGGGAACCGAGGGTCCGGTGGGTGGTCCATGGCAGTGCAGTATGGGTGTAGAATTCAAGCAAGGGGCGTTAACCGTATCACGGACACGGGTTTCCAACATTTCATGACAACAGAGAGCCGACGCCGTCCTGATAGGGACTCGATAGACGGATGTTGGCCGTACCTGCAACGATAAGTGAGGAATAAGTTTTTAGAAGCCTGGACTGGTTTTGATGTAAGGAAGATACAGACTCGGTGGTGCATGAGCACGTCTATGAACTATAGTTCGGTTAGGTCTGCCTCGATACATCTGGAAGATGCCTGTTCAATTCGGGTCCGAGTTGTCACATTCGATGAGGACCCTTTTTTCGTCATATAGATGTCAGATAATTATTTTACAAGCTCGGGCCTCACTGACCGCTCCAGCGTCTACCCAATTACATTCACATCCTCAACTACTAGCGGCGAGTTCACATGGCTGTGGGGCATGTACTCGCGGCAGCTGGCGCAGTGCTTGTTTGGCGAAATGGTGTGTTGCACCAGTTGGCTATGCTTGAATCGTTAGCATGGACGAGTTTTTCGCACCCTTTCTGGTTCGATTCTCGATGCGCGAGAAGGAGAAAAAACAATCTACCACGCCAAGATGGCAGAGCGTCGAGTCGAACGTGCGAGCACTGTCAGGCTGTATATACATCGTGCTCAGCTATCCAACACGCACTAAGTGCTTCCCTGCCTTGGGTGGTCAGCCCGCTACCAGCGGCACGACATTGAGGGCAGATGGCCAATGAATGCGAAGTAGGGCCATCGCAGATTTTGGCCGCGACCCTAACTGGGTGCTTTTGTATCACGCTGAAGGGCATGCAAGCATGGAATAAAAAGGCCAACAGAGCGGATAGAGTGGCCCCAATCCAGCACGCTCAGCCGCAACCGATTCTCAAGCCAAGGAGGAACGAAATAAATGAGGTCAGGAGATCCTTGTAATATTAATGTTGGCGCAGAGTTGTAATACATGGGAATCAATGGGTCGGTGCCAGGAAGCACAGAGCACATAGATACAGCCTGCGGTCTGAGCTGCGCGTGCGGGGCGATTGATCGGCACAAATTGCACCAAGGCTACGAACAAGGAGACATAGAAGTGGACCGAAACACTCGGCCGCGGTGGGGAGTTGAAGACAGAGACGTAACCTAAGACGGTCGACCTTGGAAAGGGAAGTCTGGATAAGAACAGCCTTGATGTCACGAGAATCACGTCCAGATCCATTGGCGGTCGAGCATTGATGCGCTCCAGATAGTTAAGATACAGATATGAGTAGGATATGCAGTTAGTGGCGAGCTGGCCTCAGCTTTGAGGTGGTGGTTAGATGATTGCGAGTCGGGTATTAGACTTTATCGACCCCTGGGACATTAAATTTGTCGGTGCAGCAATGCCACGACCGATTTATAAGTTCGTCGTGAGAATGGGATCTAGGCCGCCACGGGCTGCGGATTTTTTGGAGGATTGGTGGCGCAGTCTCGGCGGAGATGACCCTGTGCGGAAAAAAAGGAAAGGGAGGGCATGAGCGCCTAATACAACGTGAAAGCTGGACTAGGCACGCACCTCCTTTCCACAGCCAAAGCACCTGGGCGGACGTGGGTTGGTCGTGCAGTCCCGGCGGATATGCCCCTATGCGAAAAAAAAACGGAACGAATCAGCGCTGGAGACAATGCGGGAGAGAAAGGATGGAGTGAACACGCACCTCCTGTCCGCAGCCAAAACACTTCGGCGGTTGCGTGCAATCCTGGCTCATATGGCCCGTCACGCCGCAACGGAAACACTTGAGCGCCTCGAGCCGCGCGGGGTCGGGGTTGGGGCATTTCTTGCGCAGGTGGCCTTCGGTACCACAAGCCGCGCAGACTTTTGGCGCCTTCGGAGCTTTGCATTCCTTTCGCGTGTGGCCTTCTGTGAAGCCTGTGACGAGTCAATGATAAATTCTGAGAAAGAGGAAACACAGAGACGCACAGTGCTGGCTGTGAAGCAGAAGAGATGTTAGTATGAGGAATGAGTGACGAACAGATGAATACGGTACCATACCATATGTTAGCACGAAGATTATTCCACTGCCCGAAGGCTGCGGCATCGGAGAGCGTTCTGACTGCACTCTGCACCGGTCCTGCGAGGACTCGCGCTGCCTGGAAAGCCCTCGCAGTGCGTGCAGCAGAAGGGGGACGCGATAGCAGGCTGAGGCGCACGGAGCTACCGGTGCGGCGGGCAAGGGCCAGCATGGTGAGAGTAAAAACGGAAAAGGAAATTTTCAGGTCACGCCGCGATTGATCATGATGGTCACACCGAAGCGCGATCACGTGCAGAGTAACAACACGTCGCGCGTCGTCCCATCCTTTATGTTCACTTTTCAGAACGTTTAATACGCCGTATACAAGCAGAGAAAAACCTAGAAGTCCCCTGTTTGACCTGTCCCACCCAATCGGTGCGCGTCGGCCAAACGTCGGTTGTGGGCCAGCTCGGATCGAGCGTGGGATCAATAATCTCTCGATACACAGTTGGGTTAATCCACCGCGGGATGTAGTCTGTATCAAATTGGTAGCGCTGGGGCGCACCCACGAAGTCTGCTCATTGTGCAAAGAAGTTGCCGTGGAAGACGCCTGTTCGACTCAGGCCCAAGTCATGTCGAGATCATCATGCGGCCAAGCTTTTTCATTCGGCCAGACTCGAACCCGAACTCGCAACTGACTGGACCAACTTTTGTTCCTGAAGTCCGGATGCATTTTTCCTATCTCAGAATCAAGATCGTGAGGAGCTCATGAGCCACTCAAGGATGGGTATCCGCCATGAATTCTCTTACGGAGTATCTCGATAAGGCAGTGAACATCTTCTCCTAAAGAAATCACGCATCCTCTTCGAAGCGTGCCATCCCCAAGTCAAGCGCGTCCAGTGCCCACGTTGGTACCTTATGTCGACTCGGTGGCGGAGGCTAGTCTCTCGCAGCCAGACGCTCTAACATGGGGAAGCTCGTACCTCGCTTGTTAGGGTTTGTGTGCATAATCCTTTACATGGTAGACGATAACCGCGGTCCAGGCGGCTCCAACTGGAAACATTAGTTAGTTGTCCGTCGAAATTTGGAACAAAACTCGCCCATGGAGGTCAGAGATGTCAGGCAGATGAGGACAGGAATGATATAGTGCCGCATGATGACCGAAATTCTCCACGCGTAAAAGAATTGCACGGGGACGAATATAGCAGCCTGCAGAGATGCCATGAGTGCGCTGCTTGAGCGAGAGAAACGTACCGCACCTCGAGGAACAGTTCTAGGTACCACATGTCAGTTTCAAGTGTTTGAATGAGAGGGGAATGGCTTACGAGACGGGAGCACTGATGTCGATTTGAATGAGAATTGATCCGTACAGGCAGGGAAGAGCGTAACCGGCAAAGGAGTGCCTTCAGGGAGTTCAAGTAAGTTCAACCATAAGCGACTTAGCACGTACCGAATTGTCCGATCACATGTAACGGTGAATAGATCGTGGCCACACACACATCCCGGTATTCACGGTCTCCACTACGAATATAGAGAACCTGGGACGGCTCGTTAGTAGGTAAGGTAACGAGACAACGCCTGCCACTCACAAAGTAGCGGAGCCATTGTTTGTCGCTGGGGGGAAAGCAATGAGAGCATTATCAAGGGTAACTTGGGGTCATGAACTTCTTGTAGCCCTGGTAGTAGGTGATCGTCTGGAGGAATCATTACAGCCTATGCGTAGTGGACATGCTGGGAAACGAACCTGTTGTACGAGGAGCTATGACAAACTTATTAGCGAGGAATGGGAGCAGGCCAGAAAGGGACTGACACCGAACAAGAAAGTGTTAAGGACAACACCGATAAAGTACGGTGCTAACCTACAATAACCAATGAATTTCCGGGAACGGCGTTGACTGGACCACCCACAGCGCCTCAGGGGTGAGAGGTATGCCCATCGGAGTGAGAAAACTTGAAGACAGTGGGCGGAGGGAAAGGAACTTGCCCACAGTTGCGGACTGAGATATAGAGACACAGTACTAGTGGTACTTAACAGTGGGGGAATTGAGGAAGCAGCAAAAATCATTGCATTTGATGATCGACTTGTTCTCATGATGGCGCGGCGCAAGCGCTTCATCACACATGATCAATTTGCGGGATGCAGTGGACGGCGCCACCCGGTTGACGCCCGCCACGGCGCGCCAAGTTCCAAAGGTGGATATGCTTCAAATATGCTTGTAATGGGGTGGGTTGGTTTCCAGCGCTGAGCGCGTAGCCTCAGAGTTGTGTGTACGAGAGGGGAGAGTTTCGACACTTCTTCAAGTCTCCGACGATGAGTGCAGAAGGAGAAGCACCACGGACACTGCAACCGGAATCATGATGCGATGGGCCTGGGCCTTGCCAAGTTCCAACTTGTCTTCTCCCAGTTCGACAAGATCTCGGCTGCACAAACTCAATGGTAGACTTTTCAGAGCTTTTGCAAGTTATACAAACAATCTGGCGAATGATTTTTCAGTGGGGTTCGTTACAAAAGCACCGAGATGGTCTGCATCCGATGGCGCCGCAATCAGACGCATCAGAGAGATCTAGAGATCGTTATTCCTTTCTCCGGATCCACTTGCTCTCCTTCTCCAGTTATCGTGCCTTCATATTCACGCGCGACGGCCAGTTATCACGGTCCACAGTTGAAAGATATTGGACGGACCGCTGAGTTCGGATCAATTGCAACACTTGGTTATCGTATTCGAAGAGAATGTTCCGGGATGTGTAGCTGGATTATACTATCTCGGAAAGATCTGTGCTTCCAGCTGACTTGTAGGAGCTTGTGCAGCGCACTTCAGGAAGACGTTAACCCATGATGACCGCAAACGAGCTGACGCTTTCACCGGGCGCATGGTGTAGTTGGTTATCACGCTCGCTTAGCAGTTGACCCAAAAATCAAACCTGCGAGAGGTGTTGGGTTCAATTCCCAATGCGTCCATCCTTTTGTTGCATGCTTGCGCTCTGTTTAAAGCTTTTTGAGCGCCTCCCATCATGACTCAGGCAGATTGGACATAAGGGTCGTCTTCAGTCATTCACTCCTTCCCGGTCATCAATACTGCTTAGCGGAAGGTATAGCTGTTGTCATAACCATCCCTTCTGTCCCTGGCAATATTCTCCGGATTTTAGGACCCGACGGAAGGCGCGGGGACTCGTGGAATAGCATGTCTGGATCGTTCATGAGATGTTGAGTGTGGCTTTGAATTCAAGCATCGCAGGTATGTATGCCGACAGCAGAAAGATGAGATTCTCCTGTACGTCATGGAGATCCCATGAATTTACGTCGAGGTGCTGAAAGGAGGGAATACAAGAGTTCGAGCCCAGACAAACCCTGCATGCTTTCAAATATCGGAAAAGGCGTGAAAGCCCAGTGGTGTTGAATCTAGGGAAGGTCCGTCAAGGGTGAAGGGACATTGATTCGCCATAGAGACAAAACTGAAGGCACTGCCAGGGCAGGTCGACGACTCCGTAAACGTCTACCCACGCGTTTCCTTCCATAAAGACATTTGGGGGCAATTGGATGAATATCTGGGTGCGTGCGTTGTTCCGGCACGTCGCGCAGTCGGACGGCAGCAGCAAGCGACGAGATGCAGCAAATTCAGAACATCCCAGTTCGCGAAACACGGTAGTTGAACCGCTGCCAGAGTGAATTGCCAAGTTCGCAGTGAGTTTCGACTGCAATCGGCTGATGATCCATCGTAACCGCCAGGCCTAGGAAAGCTCAGGAGAGGCCAGATGGCTCAGAGATATTCCGATGCAGTCTGAGCGACAAAGTTCCTACAGAGGCTTCGCAGAAACCCGGTTTTCGGTTGTGGTGTCAAGAGCAGGTTAGGGGTGCGACCAAGCACGACCAAGCCACGGAATGATCCGCGCCGGACAACACCGCTTTTCACCGCTCGTCATGGAGCAACCGACTCCACACAAAATGAGGCTCCTAAAAGGCTCGAACCGGCTTTATCGTTTGCGCAATCCACCATGAGCACAAATCCAGCCACGAACTTGGTCCCCGCTATTGGATCTGCCGTCGTCCCCACCATCCCCGCAGACACGAAAGGAATCTTTGACGCGGAGAAGTCCACGACCTCGAATCATGAATCTGAAGGTGGAACTGGTAAAGAGGGAGGCGGGGTGGCGGAGACTGCGAATGGTTCGCTGCCGAAGAGTTTGGCAGAATATCTCCGTGCGTTTACTTACTTGGCCCTGCGATTCTCCTCCTTCCCACATACTTATGCATTTCCCGAACCAGAACCTTCACTGACTCCCCCGCGCCCGTCCTTCTCATCTGCCGACCGCCAATCGAATCTGAGCACGCAGGCACAAGCTGGATCCACATACTCCTCCTCAACGGCGACGTTGAACTCGGACAATATAAGTACGATGGTGCACACCGGTGGCACGCACTCGCCGCACCCCGTCCGCCCCCTTGGCGAATCCAAGGTCTTCGACTCCCCCGACTCCCCCGCTGCGTCGGCGACACCCTCCCTCCGTAGTATCGTGGCGCACAACACCGATGCGGACGCGGATTTCGCATCCAAGCTCGCGGAAACTCTGCTCGCCGCGGACGCTGCCGCTTCCACGCCTACCCCCTCGTTCTCAGCCCCCGGCCCCGCCGCCTTGACCTCCCTCAGGCCCGAAGATAACTCCGGCTCTAGTGAGATATGCATAGGGAAAACGGACACCGCTTCGGATTCGTCGAACACGGAGTCGAACATCCCCGGCGCCAGCCTCCAATCCTTCATCGACGCCACCCCAAACCCGTCCTTTTCCTCCTCCGACGCGTCCCTGGCTACTGGCGCGCACGGTGCGGGCGCGCTGCCTACTATGTCGCTCGAGGCGCTGAATTCGGACCTGCGGGCGGAGGAGAGTCTTCCGGCCGATACGCCCGCTCCGCGTATCGCGGCAGACGGTTCTTCGTCGGGCGGGAGTGGTGCGCCCGACATCGTCGCTCCGAATGCTATTACAGGCTCCGCGTCGTTGAACTCGTCCAACCCCAACGACAGATTCCCTGCCTCGTTCATCGATGCAAACATCGATGCAAACGCCCCTTCCTCTCCATCCACACTACCCGCACCACCCACGGATGCACACCTCCCCGCTTCGAAAAACGATGAGGTCACGCAGGGTGATGCGGACTCGACGCCGGGATCCGAGGGAGCGATTCAGCAGGAGCAGGAGGACGGAAGAGAGGGGAAGGAAGAGGGACAGGGAGAGGAGCACAAGAAGCCGAAGCTGATGCAACGGCTGAAGGAGAAAATGCATATCAGGCATCCGCATGCTTAACATTTGGATTCTGGAATGTTCGCGGGAGGGTGGGTCGATTCTTCGTAGGACAATGCAGAGTGTTGGGAATGAACTATTGCTTAGTTACTGTGTCCGTTCAATGTGTCCCCCATCCCAGCTCGAGTGGTGCTTATTCCAGCGAATTCGATATCAGCCCAGCCCTCAGAGCGCTGGTGCGCACCGGCCTGCAATAAGGTGGTACAGGAATTCAGCGGGGAGCCTGTTCGATCCGGGCTAGGGCTATGGTGCGCAGCCCTAGACCTTTTTGTACGTCTTTTTCAGGATGCGAGAGCAAAATTCGCTTCCGACTTTACAGGAAATCAGTTCCAGGAGGTTCTGAGATACTCAATCGCCAGTCGGTGCTGTCGCCAGTCGGATGAAAAAAGGTTTCCCCCAAGTTTAAGTGCACGGAATGCTACTCCAGGCTCATTCCCCTTTGCTTGACACGATATCAGTGAATTCTCGCATCAGT
Source organism: Mycena vitilis (assembly GCA_029203975.1). NCBI lineage: Eukaryota > Fungi > Basidiomycota > Agaricomycetes > Agaricales > Mycenaceae > Mycena > Mycena vitilis. The sequence goes on from JARGYF010000110.1 coordinate 188,392, forward strand.
GCTGAAATTCTCCGCGTTCGTTCACTCATGGACGTCGTGCCAATTACAATTAAAGATGGCTGGAATTCTGTACGATTTAGGCTCTAACGCGCTGGATTACGCAGGGCAAGCATGCGTAGCACGGTTTGTATGTACTTCGAAGCATACCGACGAAACCCCACACTCGCTCAAGCCTGCACATTGTACACAAAGACATCATTGCCTAATTATTCAGGAAATACCGCATGGGATGATAGAGTCTAGTGTTCGCCCTACGTACTGAAAAGGACAAAAGGCCAGCGTCGCAGGACATTTGAAGCTGTCTTCTTGTGGCATCGCGGAAGTGTAGAGCTTGTCCGGGAGTATGAATGTCGAAATGGACATCACGCAGTAGTGGGAGGCATTTGAGAGCGCTGTCCGTGAGGGAAAAATACCGGCCATATTCGTACTCCTCGAATTGCGCGTCGATGATGACATTCACGATTTCCACATTGGGGGTGCAATCGGGGAGCGTAGCTATCATCGTCGTCAAGGAGTCTGGAACCCGCAGCTTGGCGACCTTGGCCTGTAGCGTTAATACTCGCAGTCCTGGCATGAGGGGTAAAATGATTGGGTGAAGATGGTACACTTTAAAAGCAGTAAGTACGAGGCTGATATGGAGACAGTTGAAAAACGCACCGTCAAAGTCGATTTCCAGATGTTGAAGTGGCTCGACGCACTTGAGTGCAATCCGGTGGAGTCCATCGAAACATTCCTGAGTCCGGATGCTTAATTTGAGGTGCTGCACATGCTCCAACGATCCCGCTATATGGTCGCTCATCATCAAATCACCAACAGCCCCTGTGCGCTCCGGCCAGAACGCCAAAGCCAGACGAAGGATGGTGGAAGCGGAGTGGGCATCCGGCTCTGGTGAACGCGTGAGCCCCGAATCAGGTTCATCATAGTCTAAGTCCGTCGTTGCCAAAGCCACCTCCTCGTATCCCGCCGACATTATGTGGAGGAATAAGGACATAGGAACGCTGCCGCAGTGAAGCAAGCCGATGGAGCGCAGGGAGGGGCGAGACAGCATTGAGGTGAGTCCATCGTAGAACTCGCGAGATGCAGGATTCCACCGTCTTCTCGATATGACGAGACGCCTCACAGAGCTGAGCGTTGTGAATATTGTACCCGATGCGATATCTGTCTCCCAAGCGTTGTGGGATATGTTTTCGAAGTGGAGGTCCTGCACATAAGATCCAAGCCGCGGTGAAATGGTGAACTCCAGGGCCATCTCTTCCATGTCGCCATGCCTCACTGGTAGGGTGAGCGATTGGAAGAGTCGTCGCTGCGAACGCGCGACGAATGTCCGAGCGGCCAAAGCACACGCACTGAGGCTCTTGCGGTCTACGGGTTCATACCACTCGTCGGTGGCCGCGACTTCGTCGATGATTGCGTCGATGAGTTCTTGTGCGAATTCGACCATGGTGGTGGCACGCAAGCCTGGTACTTACGTGATTATTTACCGTTGTTGTGTTCTTACATGCAACGTGCTTGCCATTAGCATCCAAAAGAAACAGTGGACAATGTGGATCCGTTTCTTCGTTTCTCACCACACGGTGGCACCACCTTCAAGCCCTAATCCTTTGCAACGACGATGTTTCGACACCTGCCTGACGAGATTGTTTCGGAGATTCTCTCCCCCGCACTCACGGTATCCGAGGAGATGTTTTCAGACATCGCAGCGACGTCTCCCTTCGCGTCCCCCTCTGTGTCCAGCTCCGCTGCTCTTCTCGTCTGCAAGGCATGGCTACGCGTTGCGACTCCTCTGTTGTACCATGTGGTTGTCATTCGGTCTAAGGCCCAAGCGCTTGCGCTGCAGAAGAGTCTGCGTGGTAACCCACACCTGGGCCGCTTCGTGAAGATGCTGCGGGTCGAGGGAGGGTTTGGTCCTGCCATGGAGGAGATCCTTAGGAACGTTCCAAATGTCACGGATCTCTTTCTCTCCCTGCAGATCCACGCTTCAGACTCGACAGGCGGGTTGATTAAAGGACTGCACCACATCAACCCGACTCGGATGATTATCTTCGATGACGAACCTGTGCTCAAAAACAAGCACGTACAGAACTTGGTTGGGGCCTCAGAGGCGCTTGCCCCAGAGTGGTCGAATTTCGTGTGTCGATTATTTCTTCCTCGATCATCACACTGACATCAAGCAGAGTACATTGCACCTCCCATACGCGTACATTGCTGGGTGTGAACGCGAGCCATTCGTCATGAGATTATGTGCTTGCTCGACCCTGACGGAAGTCTCATTCCTTCACCTGTTTCGAAGCGACTTCCAAGTCCTGTTCGATATCTCGCGCCGTCCTAGTCTCAAGGCCATCGAAATTCGCTGGCCGGCCTCAAGATCCACATTTCTCATTGCGGAAATCTCCACAGATTTGAGACTCTCTTCAATCGTGCGCTTTTTGGATGAACCGTACGTTTGGACTTGGTTTTGTGCATTGGTTAATGAAATTGTCCAGAGAAATAATGCTTCCCAATGAGAAGCCAATAACCATACAGCCTTCCGACCCCTCTTTCAAACCAATGGCTTCGGTCACGCAGGAAGTCATCGAACGTGTCTGGTCTCGCAGCCTTGAGTTCCTCATGGTAGCGTCCGACGTTGAACTTGACACAACCTCTGATTCTTCATCGGAATGCTCAACCGAAGATGGGGTCTATCATGATCACGGCCGCCTGCAACTGTTGCTTGTGTCCAAGATGTTTCATGTTAGTTCTGTGGTTGTTTCATTCCTTCTCAGGCTGATAGAACTATCTCCAGCGTCTAGCGATCCCCTATCTATATCGTCATCTCGTTTTCCCCCGCACAGCTCCCTTACGTCGTTTGGCGCTCCAACTCGCCTCCACGCCAGCTGTGGGGGCATATATCCGTTCGATCGAGATCCAATTTGAATGGGGGAAGTTCGAGCGCAACATCGATCTGACTGCCATATTTTGCCACACGCCCCACCTCGAGCAGCTCGTTGGCGGCAAAGGACTCTTCTCTGGACTTCCGACCTTGTCCTGGAAGGCCGTCGAAACGCTGGGGCAGGTCGCTGGTGCCAGCCTGCAGACATTTTCAAGCTTTGATATCGAAAATGTGCCGTGGTGTTTGGGCGTTTTACGGCACTACGCTCCTTGGATTGGAGGCTTGTGACCAGGGTACCACAAATTTTCGATCAAACTGCGGCGGTACCGAGGGAGGGACTCCCTGCTTTGGAGTCTCTGCGCCTAAGCTCTTCGGCGGGGCTGGAGGTGTTCATGATGGAGGTGTTCACTAAGATAGAGTGAGCCTACTCCCCTTTCAATACGTCCTACTCTTTCTAGCCCTATGTTGTAGGCTTTCCAGTCTCCGCCGTGTCGATTTCGACTTCACGCCCCATAGGGATCAGTCCCGTCGAGACCCGACCTTCCTGCGAAAACATGGTATCAAACTCGAGGAACTCAAGATCAAGGCAACGCAATTTCCCGGAGTCTCTATTCTTACCCTTTGCCCGCGCATATCCGTTTTGTCTTGTAACGTTTTCCCTCGAGACGAAAATGCGAGTCTGCCTGTTGGGTTCCGTCCGAGCTGCGGGCTGATGACTATGCACAGGATTTTGGCTACCCACATCTGGCACCGGGATTTCAACACGCTTGCTTGACCACACTGATTATTGATAAGCAAGCGCTGTACGTGTTTTCCCCGTCTTTTCTCTGAATTTGATGAACCAGCGTCGCAGTTCGAACAAAGTCAAAGACCAGCAAGACTGGAAGTTATTCTTTGACAATCTGAAGCTCGCCTACTTCCCTTTACTGCGCGAGATACGGGTTGTGCCTCTTGCGGAGTGGCCTACTACCGAGTGAGCTCGTTGTATTGGTACAAAGGAAGGACAATCCACTGACACGCGGCATAGGCATGCGATCTCGAAAAGCATATGGGTAAAGCTAGCGGAGAAATTGTTGTTGAGTGGGATTCAGCTAACCACCGCGTCGGGTGCGTTGGCATCCTCGGATGAAGGCTTCCAGATCTAGACGCTGAATGGTGCATGTGCTATCTACTCGACTCATACTCAAGTCATGCCCGGAACCTGGGTTTGGGTCGGTGGCGTGTGGCGCGTCCACGATCCCCGTGAATGTTGAGAGACTGTGCGTTGATAGTGCCTGTTCAACTCAGGGCCGAGTCGTTAGCGAGAAAAGCATTTCTTTTACCGATAATGCCACAGCGGTCGTGCTTTAAATGCATGGTCCACCCACCGAATCAGAGATATGGGACATACAAAGCGAACTTTTCAGAATAGGCGTGTAAATTTCCACGTATGCAACAAGACCAGCTCCGCTCTTCCTGATATCCCAACGGATCTGTTCAGATGTGGCGAGTCTAATTACAGTACTTAACCGGGAAGCGAAACGTCATCGGGAAGCGAAATACAGACAAACAATGCCTTGTGCGCCCTTCACAACGCTCGTTCTGTCCTGTCCTGCGTGGTGCCCCCCGTTTTCGATGCCTGCGAATCTGATAGGCTATGTCTCGAGGCTCTACAACGACTGGAATGCACCCAAATGTCGACTTGAGATCAAAATTGGATCAAAACTCCGTTTCTCGCTGCAAAGATCCTCGACGCGCAGGCACTTTGACCATCGATTGGCACCCTCAAGTTACTCTACAAGTTCAGACGATCCGGCTCCACAATTCTACGCTTTGGCCGCCCCCTTTGATTCAGCTCCTCGGGCTGTTCCCCTGCTTTCCTCTTCCCCGCATTGCACCCCGTCCTATTCTCTTTCCGGCTTGCTCCCTCATCCACGCGTCCTTCCACAAATTCCGGTGGGTGACCGTCAAATGCATCTATGATCTCCTGAGTCAGCTGTGTACCCTCACCATCACTGTCCTTGGTGTCATCGAAGCTTGCGTCGTCATCCGAGTCGGGCGCGTTCCGGATGTCACCGAGTGGTACGCGGCCGGCTCCACGCCCTCTACCGCGTCCCCGACCACCGCGAGCACCGCGAGCAGGAGCCTGTCCACCTCCCCTTCCCCGTCCTCGTCCCCGCCCTCGTCCCCGTCCACGGTTTGCGGCTTGTTTGTCTCGCTCGTCTCGTGCTTCTCTGAGCTGATTTAAAGTTGCTTGGTCAAAAAGCCGCGAGTCTCCAGGTGGTCTTCGGCGATCTCCTTTCTTGTTCCTACCCTTGTCGGCATTCTGTAGGTCGCGCACTCGAGCTGCAAGAATGGCATTCCGGGCATCCGCCCTTTCCAGTTCGTACCCCGCTTTTTTTGCAATGTCTACCGCCTTCGACGGAGTCTCTGGAGGTGATGCGGATAATGCTCTGATACTGCCGACCACCTCCCTCCGAATCTTGGCGCGAGGACGATGGGGAGTCGAGGTATGACTCGGTGGAGGTGAAGATCGTGAGGGAGAGTTCGGAGTGGATTGCAGGCCGTCTTGATCCCTCTTAGCGTAATAGTCGCGCATGAATCCGAAGCACTTGTCGTTGAACGGAAAAATCCCAGTTTGTTCAAATCCACGAACGATATTTGTGCGCGTGAAAGCTTTGGCTCGTGCTCGGGGTAAAAGTCTGGTTCAATGTATCATTTTATTGTTTTGAACGAGGTGAAAGCACGCACCTCGCAAAGTCTTGTTTGGTAATTCGGACACCGCTCTTTACCTCCTCATCGGCAGCCTGTCCATAGGCGATCTGGTATGGCTTGAAACACGATACATCCAGGGGTTGTAAAACCCCTGAGGTTTTCGGCGGGAGTCCGATACATAGAATCCGCCTCTGGAGGCACTCGCGTATGAACTCGTAGCTGATGTGGCTCTCGTGATTGTCAAAAACAAGGCCCCTCCACTCGCCGTTTGCCCTGAAATTGTGATAAGCCCGATGTAACGAGGGAACAGAAGGAACAAACCTTTCATTTGTCTCGGGATCAAAGAGCTTGACCAGCCAAAAGTCGCCTAACTCGTTGTCCGTCCATCCGTTTGGGGAGGCAGCAAACCAGGCTCTTTCAAGCTCCGAGTCTTTGGACCATGCATATGAAGGGCGCTTGCCCTTCATGATTATGAAAGGTGGGAGAGCGCTTCCGTTTGCATTGATGCAATCGATGACCGTAACAATTTGACGATTTCCATCTGCAGCTGGTTAACCAATGCAACCCAACGGGTGAGGAATGACTATACCTTGAGGAACGGTCGGCCCATTGGGACGACTCTGCAGGTCTCGGCCCAGCTCGGAACGCCGGAACACAACGACATGTTCTCGAGCCGAAATCCCCAGCATGAAGCCTTTCTCGTCCATGTTATACAGGTTGTGCGGCTTGATGTTGTATGGAGGAGCAAAGGCGCGTGCAAGCTAATTCTTCATTGAGTGGGAGCAGGATAGGTGCAGAGTCTACTCACATTTGCGTAGAAAGTTGCTATCCTGACAGGGTCGCGTTCAGCCTTGCTGCGCGACAGGTCTTTTCTCTGGCTCAACGCCGTTCGCAGATCTGGATGGCGCTCCAGAAAGCGGGTGAACCAGTTAGCACCAATGTGGCCCGAGTTGGTCAGATTGGCATCAAGCGGTCTCTCCTGTATAATGCCTGACGCACGCGCAATTACGAGCCGACGCGAAATGTGCAAGCCCCATTGGTCGAGTTCTCTCAGCCACTGGATCAGCTCGTCCTCTTCGGCTGGGGAAAGATTCTGCACATCCTCGTGGGCTTTCCGCCGGCTCGTACGTCCGTGGTGACGATGCCACACGGTGGCCGACGCGAGCCCGAATTTCAGGCCGGCTAATTCGTAGCTTCCCTTTTTTTGCGCGACGAAATCGACAGCATGGGAGATGCGAGATTCGCGATCAAGCTCCGCGGCGACCTTTCTCTGGCCCCTTGTACCCGGTGGCCTCGGCATAAAGACGTGAGAGATGCTGGGGCTTTGTGCGAGGTGAGTGGGAGTGTTGGCGTTCGGTTTGGAATGCAATGACACAATTGTTTGCAACTGTTTCGCTTCCACGTGTTTGCGTCATTTCGGCTGATCTGAAAGACGCTCTCGTTCTCGACCAAAATGGGACGTATCAACATGTTTTATTTTTTCCAGGTGACAGTAAACACATCTGACCATCGTCCTGGAAAGAAATCTGGGTAGAATTGTTGAAGGATTGCGTCGAAATTTGCAAAATCAGTTCGGCACTTCGCTTCCCGGTTAAGTACTGTATCGGCTTGGTTACACAAGAGTGTGAAATACTCAAGGAAGCTACCAGTCGCCACATGTTCGACCCTGGCCCGAGTCATAACATCGTCGTTCCCTTGTTGGTTGCTTTATTCAGCTGGAGGGCTTGCCGGATAAGTGTTACGAGATCCTTCCTTTCGTGTGTTCTATCTGGACCCAAAAGAGTTTATGTGCGGAGGAATCTCGAGAGATGTTCGAGGTCGTAAGCTCTGGCTGAATACGAGAGGGAGAGAAGGAAATAAGAAAAATAAAGTCGGGGACACCAGGGAGGATCGAACCCCACGCCGCGTAGCCTCGCCGTACCGGGTCGCCAAGCGCCCCGTCTGGTCTGCCAGTTTGGCGCGCCCGCCAATTGGGCCAAGTGGCCGAAGGAAATACACATTGTCTCTCATATTCCTGCGTTCTGTGGAGCTATTATGACTCGAACTCTCAGCCACATTCTGTTCGGATTCTGGTGGCGATCGTTTGTTTACCAAGGCTTGACCGATTCTTGTCGTCAAGGCGGCGTGTTTCAGTGACCACCCCACAAAACGTATATCATCCGTACTACGACAATCCCGACCTACGGGCGCTCAAATTCGACTGCTCCGAACATAGCTGGTCGCCTGGTCCAGATCTATGAATATCCATGCACCAGGCATCCTAAGCTCTCCTCGCGTCAATCCCGCTCTCACGGCGGCCATCATCACCGTCGGTGACCTGCACGTGATCGCGTTTATGACGCAGTAAATAATGCCAAAGTCAGACACAGCCTCCCGCCCTTCTTGTCCTCGACCATATCCTTCGCCTTCACAACAGAGTCTTAGCGCGATGGTGAGCACTTTCAGACATTAATATGGCTCTCAGTGACACCTAAGTATAGGAGTCTACCACGACGATCCACTCGATTCTCAGCCCCGACCTCATCCTGGAGATCCTGGATTCTCTTGCTGTCCCGCTACACTTCCACCAGCGATCCTGCGATCTCTCTGTCCTGGCTGCGTGCAGTACAGTCTGCAAGGGCTGGTCCGCACATGCTCAGCGTCTTCTCTTCCGCCGCGTCATTTTGCCAGCCAACATCTACCGTGAACCGCATCTACGAGGAACAACTCGGAACCTCGTTCGATCCTTCTTGGCTGCCATAGATCCCGCCACGGAACACGGGCGCTGGCTGGCCGCATGCGTTGTCAGCCTGACGATGCGGCACACTGGACGTACCCTTACCTCTGAGCCGGATTGGCTGGCAACGGCGCTGCTGCGCACCCCCAATCTACGGCACCTCGACGTGACGACGATATTTTTTGACGCCGACGCGCTGGTGCTGTTGCGCGGGTATGCCCCGCGCATCACCTCGTTGTGCATCTTGCAAGACTTCTCTCCAGTGGCGTTGCGGCGCGCGCTTCCTATGCCCCAGATCGTCGCCATCTTTCCGTCCATTCGCATCCTCGAGCTCACGGGCGGCTTCAAGCCTGTGTTGACGCCGTTTGACCCGCCGCTGACCTTGCCTCTCGTCTCATTCAAATTCTACACAGCAGCACCAGAAGAGATCGGTCCCTTCCTCGAGTCTCTGCTCGATCCTCATGCAGAGGCAGACAATGCACTTCAGGTTCTATCCCACAAGTCTGACCGTACACTGCGCGAGACCTTGACCTTACACGGCCGGAATTTGCGCTCCCTTTCGGTAAAGACGCTTGATTCGGTGGACAGAGTCCGTATAGCAGCTTGCACGCGTCTCGAACGGTTTGGGATGCGGAGCTTCCCAGAGGCGGAACTGCTCACGATTATCCCGCGCTCCATTGTGGCACTTGCCGTCTCCGGTCGTCCTTTTGAGGGCTGCTCAACGGACGTCCATGCACTTGCCGAGGCTCTCGAGACGTTCCCGCATCTGAAAACGCTCGCGTGGTCGAACTTCCCGGGGCACGGTGAGTCCGTCCTTGCAATGGCGTGTAGGATGCGCAGAATCGAGTTCCGGCTGTCAACGAAAGAAATTGTGCGTGATTTTACTTGTTGATCCACTTTGCTGCTCAACATCTCTCTAGATCGACGAGGATGAAATTGAATTGGAGCTGCGACGAAAGTATATTCGGATATAGAGCAAGATTCCCTGTATGCTCAGGCGCAATTCTTAGATCCATTCACGACATTTGCCTGATACTCGGGGCAATGACACATTCATGAGTTCAGTCAATGGAATCACGGATGGAAAACAAGGTAGGCGGGAAAACCTAATTCTCTCTGCTAGGACCACAGAACTGGCTGCCTATCGTGACACTCTGCGCACGTTCCAAGTCCAGGTCTGTGCACCACACCAAACTCATTCCATTTCCCGGGGAAATGGAAGACAATTCACGGGTGGCATGGGTCGAGCGGGCATTTCTGCAGCGTTGCGCCGTCGGCGCGGCGAGAGGGAGAGCGACTTCATCCAGGTCCACCCCAGTTGATCGGCTCGTTCGTGACATAGGGTATTGTAGTGGACGTCTCCCGTTCGGCTCGCCTCTGAGTCATTCATTGTATCTCGAGGTCTCCCTGCTAAATTGACGATACAGGTTTTATGAGAGACATATCCGTGGCAGATAACCAATCCTCACCGGCCATGTACATTTCTTAGGGGGGTTGCAACAGTGCTACGACAGCTACATTGGCTACGTTGCGCTCCATATTTACCTGGATTTTTCCTGATGGACCCGATTCTGATAAAGATCCGCATTCTCTCTTCTAGTAATCGTCGGCGCACTTCGGTGCAAGTGCCTCACCAATCGTCTACTGGGCGCGCGCAAGCTGGGCGGGCAACGCTGTACGTCTGAAGATAGTCGCAAGCTTTGCTTATACATATAAATTGTGGGGTGTCACCACCGTGTCAGTGAAACTAGGGCGGGATTGTTCGCCCGGTGTCCCCCATCACGCTGGCGACATACAACGGTGGTGGAGTCTGACCGAGCTGATCCGCAGCCAAGCAAGGGCAAAGCGCGGGCACCCACATCTTCCTTCCTGCCACCTCCATCTATTCTTTCATCCTTGTAAGTTGCTCTGTTCTGTTATCGTATCCTCTGGCCATTGGACTTGCGCGATTGTATCCCAGCGCATATCATCCGCCACACCAGCCTCAGGTCTCGTACCCCGATTTCTCTTTCGACATCAATGCCACGTCGCCGGTCGGACGGCGTTGTCGTCGAGACGGGCTTTGCTTCGTTTATCCTCAAAGAAATGTGCGGAATTATCTGATGACTTTTTGCAGCTATTCCTCCATGCACACCGAGTCTACCGCCCAAATCACTGCCCGGCCTAGTTCGTCATTGGCATCCACTGACCGCAACCTCGTTTATGTCCATGCTTACAATGCATAGGTCCGAAGTATAGTACGGAGGGGTTCTCAGAGGATCAGCTGGCAGTACTCGAAGTTGCAGAGAAGTTTCTGAAGGGCCTCAGCGGTGACAAGCAGCTCATGCTCGACCAAATCCTCCCGTCGGGCGGGGCCACCCTGCTTCGTAATGGAAAGCCAATGTTCACTACGCTCACTGGAGTCGTTGAGCGCATTCCCTTCGATGATCCCCGCGACCTCTTCGAGATTATCTCAGCGCAGCCGACCATCCTCATCGACCGTGATCTCGCGATGGCTTGGACGCCGTATGAGTTTTGGGTCGACAATGTCCTTGATCATGTGGGGACGGATATCTGGGCTTTTTCAAAGCAGGATGGGAAGTGGTATATCAGTGCGTTGGCGGATAATAGCCATAAGCCCGAGTAAACGTGAGTCGTGTCTTCTTCGGCGAGCGACAATTTAAACTCACGAAATTCTTAGGGCTCGTTTGACCAATGACTACTTACTCTGATTGTTTGAAAGGCTTCGCCAGTTTTTTTGGTATCAGGAGTACTTTGGCTCCCTCCAGGCCGAGACATCCGTTTGAATGTTGTCAATGAATTATTTTTTCGCTTATCTGCGACATCGGCCATCTTCGCCGCCGATTCGGGCTTGCGATGCCGATGTGAGTCGCATCTCGGCATGTGCCCATTGTCGGACGATGAATACATAGAACATGGGTATCCGGTTCCTCCTTACAGCAAAAAGGTGCAGTCCAGATCCGCCAGCGACCATACTCTCCGCGACACACTCCCTCTGCCTGCCAACTGCCTGCCGGAAAACCGGCAACCGTGGACGGCTAAAGCACGCTCAGTGTCCAGTGCGGAGATGTTGATCTAGAACGAACAGAAGTCTTCTGTATTTGAACTCCTCCCGGTTTGTTTTCTCGGTGTAGTCAGGCCGTGAATCTGTCCAGTACTTTCCCAAACTGGTCTTTTACAAGCTGCCGACGGATCGACCTCGCAATCACTTGATGGCCGCCAGCTGTTCCGCCGACAGCATTACTGATCATTGAATCGCGGTTGCCAGCGTTTCCCCATGGTTAATTCAGCGCATTCCAGCCCGGGGCACAGATTCCTGTGTCGCATTACAAACAAGCCGCATAGCATTTCGCAATACACCGCCTTTGACGTCTCCATTCAACCAAGAATTCACCCTGACTAGATCTGCCTAAATCGCGCTGGCTACGGAGGGCCTCTGCGGATCGCAGTTTCGGCCACAACTCACCCCCGTTGACATTATTTGTGGACAACCGCAACAAGAAGTACATTTTTAACGGGTGTTTTTTTTGGGCACAGAACAAGATGTGCATAGTCAGGTGGTCAGACGCTGTTTGGGCGTTGTCACTGTCAGTTTCCAAGGAAAGTAACAGAAAGGGTTTATTTACAGCTATGGGCGATGCGCGCACGCTTGACTCCTTAACGGTCTTGTCGACGTGGCTGTGTGATGCGCCACATCACTGGATCGGATGCCGTGAGTGATATATAAGGGCGCTACCTTCTCCTGGCTCTTACTCTCATGGGCGCCCCCACAGAAAAGCCCCCCAAGCTTGGCGCCACGTCCAACGCGGAAGGGCCAACGCACCCCGATACAGACTCGTACACTACACTGAACCTTGGGGTCTGGAACGTCCTGTTCCCGAACGACATTGCTTCCGGTGGTGTTTTGTCCGCGACAAAGCAGAAATGGGCCGCCATCGTGCTGGCCTATCCCATCGTGCTGGAGTTTTTCCGGGATATCTATCGCCTGAATCCATATCTCTTCATTCTATCGATCGTGTTGAAACTCTGGGGGGAGATAGAGTCTGTGGTGCTGCTGTATTTATCTGGCCGGCTCTTACGAATCGTGAGCAATGGCAATGATCCTCTATCCCTTGCTCTTGACCTCACCCAATCAGATTGAAATTGGGCTCATTGAAGGACGGCCGGATGCCACTGCCATAACGCAGGCTCTGGCGGCACGCCTGATATGCGTCACTGTCTCAGCCGTTGCGAGATGGGGGCGGTAGGTTTTCCTCCGTGGTTTTATGCTATCTGCTCACGAGGATCAGTGAATATATCTCTCCAGTACTCGAGAATCGTATACAACTGCATTTCGAGGATCATCTACTTCGAGGTAGGCACGAATTGGCGGTCTTAAAATGCGAGGTGGCGCTGAAGATCGCCTTCCGTTACAGCCAAGCTGCGACTTGATATGCCCACAGCGGCCGGTATGTTTCAGAATCCCCATATCAATGTCAATCATCCTGATATTTGTCCCAGATAGCAGCAGCAGGTCGCAAGCCAACTCGCATGATGCCTGGAGCTCCTTCGGCGGACTGTGCGACGCATTCATGCGGCTGTTCGGACTTGTCAGCCAGCTTGTATTCATCTCGCAGCAAAAGAGCGCCGGCAGGCTATTCACGGTCATTGCCCTTGTCCGCCCAATAATGACACTGGTCAGCGAGCGCACGCTATGGCTTCAACGTGCGTTCATTTGTATTGTGGTTCCAGCCTTTGCGCTGTATTTGCACAACGTTTGCTGGAAATCTCACAGCACACGTCGCATACTCTGAGAATGCCGCGTATCTCCGGTTGTGCTCCCTGCAATCTATGTCTGCCCAGCGCTTCCGGGGCGATGTCATTGCTGGGGACATCGCAGGCTGGATCACCGCTGGTACGGCACCGCATTTAATTTTTTTGCCCTTCGAGGTAGCTCACATAACGCTGTGAATACAGAATACCACCGCGCTCGAGACGCCCTAGGATCAATCGCATCTCAGAGCGTCTGGACGCTATACAGCATCGAGCAATCGCCAGCTAACCAGATCGCCGCGGATTGGGCGGGAGAATTGCCAACCGTGCGTACTAAGTTGCCGCCGACTCATGCGCTTGCACACTCGTTCTGCCCCTTATGCAGCTGTACTGGGCGGTCAGCGCGATGCTCTCGCCGGCAAAGTTTTCTATGACTTCGATCGCGATTTTACAGCAATACTCGTCGAGTCTCAACTACTCCCTGCAAATGCTCTTCTGGGACTTTTCTCAAGTCGGGAAATGTTTTACGGATATCAAGATCCTGTACGAAAGCGGCAATGTCAAGAATCAAATCGTCGACGGGGACGTGGCGTACCCACGGCCGACCGTCGATGCATGCAAGGGGATGGACATAGAGCTCAAGTATGTTCCCCCTCCCAACCTTCTACACGCCATTGATTATTTCCCGTCAAGGAATGTCTTCTTCGCCTACCCAGGCGACAAGGCGAAGGAAGCTGCGCTGCGGGACGTTTCCTTCCACATTCCCGCTGGCAACCTCGTCGTCATCGTCGGGGCAAACGGCAGTGGGAAGTCGACCATAATCAAACTCCTCACGCGCATGTACGACTCGGACTCTGGCGCGGTGCTCGTCGGCGGGCTGCCGATCCAACAGTACCGCATGGCGGACCTGCGGCGGACGCAGGCGACACTCACGCAGGACCACAATCTCTACCCTCTCACGCTCGGGGAGAATATTGGGCTTGGATTCCCGGAGCATGTGGACGACAAGGCGATGATCATGGAGGCTGCGCGGGAGGGCGGCGCAGCAGAGCTGTTAAATAAGTTCACAGAGGGTGCCGATACAACGCTGGAGCCGATCACGACGGCCTTTGGGTATCAGTTAGATGACGACAAGCACAAGACGCTCAAGGGTGTGCTGACGAAGCTGGAGAAGACGACCGAGGTATCTGGTACGCGTGAATTTTTTCTGTTCCTCGGAACTGTCTTCTGAACTGCAATCAGGTGGAGAGAAGCAGCGGCTTGTAGCGTAGGTTTCGTGTTTACCTTTTCGATACCTGTTGAACCTTGCATTTCTTAGCTCGCGGACGTTCATGCGTTTCCGCACCGGAAAAATCAAGCTCCTTTGCGTTGACGAGCCCTCGAGTGCATTGGACCCGCGGGGCGAGTTCGAACTCTTCGAGCGTCTGCGGCAAGCCGGGGAAGGCAAGACGATGGTCTTCGTCACCCACCGATTCGGGCATCTCACGAAATATGCAGATATGATAATGTGCGTTGGCTGGTTCATCATTTACTTTCCCTGGCATCATCTGACACTTCGCGATAGATGCATGAAGGAGGGTAAGGTGTCCGAGCTCGGGACACACAAGGACTTAATGGCGCACGATGGCGAATACGCCAGTCTATATAATGTACAGGCCCAGGCATTTACAGAATCCGAGGTATTCAGTTTGTTTTAATTTCGAATCCCGATCATACGTTGCTCATAATCAACACGATCTAGGTTGTCGCAGCAAACCAACGGATGTAATGAATTAATGACCAGCCTACAAATTAGTGACCACCTAGAAAGCTAGATAAACCATACTTATAATCCATGGACAGAATGAGCACAGATGTAGTTATTGATTGAAATTATTATAAGTTTTATCCACTCGACGTTGCGTGAGTATGGTTGTCCACTCGGTGGCGCCGGGCGCGCGTCCAGAATACATTACCTTGCTTGTCAAGGTCTCTCCACCCTCATAATTGCCCCACTTTTCGTGTAACCCGCTGATCCTAATTGTTCCGAGCCATCACTTCATCAATCACTTCATCAATCAACATCCACAAGCTCGGCAAAGCACTAAGCTGGCAGCCAGTGGCCACAGTCTTTTCGGAAAAGATACATCCAAGTACCCTAACGATTCAAATTCCAATGCAGCGCAAGCAGGAGCTAACCAAAGCACTGAGCAGCGGTTTTCCCACAAACACTTACAATTTAAATTTTAAGTTTTCAACACAATGATTGAAATTTCAACGAAGCGCAAGAGAGCTAACCAAAGCACTAAGCAGCAGTTCCCCTACGAGTCTAGATTATGTAGCAAGCAAGGTCTCTTGTCGGAGCTTCCTATGGTAGTACTTCGCTGAATGCCTGTCGTTTCCTTTTATGGGCACTGAATGTTTGTTTGTTGGGTCTGAGCATGACTTTAACGCCTCAAGCCAGGTTCATTTCCGGCTCGGGGTATTATTCAACCCATACTCAGATATCGACTTGGTTGTGGGTGGTCCGCACTGGTCCGCATCAGGGATCGCGTTACCTTCGGTTGCAGGCCCGAGCCATGGATCAAAGAGCATCATTGAGCTCCATTCATTTTTGCATTTGTGGATACCAGTACATAGCGATTCGTTCCTTCTTCAGTTTTCCGCCCTTAGCCGGGGCGCACGGGGCATCCACATAACCTAAAAAGGGATTCAGCTCTGGGATGATTTAAGTGGACGGTACCTGTTCGACTCTGGTCCGATTCCCTCACGTTTAAAATCTTGCAGAACTTTTTGCCCATGCTTTGTTGAGTGGTTGGGCGCCCGAGGGAGCTATTGGCCAGCGTTGGACTACTCGAGCAGCTATGACTCTAGATCTGGTTTCGACGTGGGAGGCACTCTGACCGTAGAAACGAGGAAGGCGGAACTCAGTACTCGGATCGTGCCGACGACGGGGAAAGAGATCATCGGGCCGTCGACGACGACAGAGGCAGGCGCGGCTATACGGTGGTGAGAAGCTGAGACGGTGGGTCGTAAGCGCATTGGCGTTCGAAGACTTAGCCGGGTCGAAAGACATCGGCCAGGGCTACGTATGTTACAGTGCGCATTGGCAATCCAAAGGGAGGGAATTCATCGTGTTGCCATATTCCGGGCGGCATCTGGAGTACTTGCCCCTGAAGGATTGTTACACAAAATTGAGGAACTCACGTCTGCATCTCAGCCGCACATCCGTTATACTATTCCCTCACCTGGCAACATTTGGAGCTTGCGCGTGCATGCTTGAATTCTCGGGAAAGTAGGTAGGTCGAGCCTCGGAGCGACATATTCCACCGTCTACTTGAGCTTTTTCAGCCGCTGCCGCACCTCGCTAAGCGTTGGTTGGGATGTCCCATCCGGGCGTAGCGGCTGTGGGGTACAGATTGGGTTCCAGACAATAGAGGCCATGCGCGATGGCGGTCTTACCGCAATGGCAGGGTCGGTGTCAAGACGGATGTCGTTCGGGAGCGAAATGGCCTCCTCCTGTGGCCGGCGACGCTTCAGCTCGGTGGTGCAGTCTCTCTGGTAGTGGCCCTAATAACAATAGGTGAGCGTCCGACTCAATATGAACAGTATTCAATAATGGGGCATGAGCATGGATAAGGACAGATTCTCCGGGCGGCAAGAGCGGGCAGGAGACAAAAATAACGGTAGATGCACACACCTTTTCACCACACCTGCGGCAGTTGAGCGGTGGGTATGCATACTGGATTCTAGGGCAGTTTTCGCGCAGGTGGCCCTGATAAAGGAGCCAGTTCATGATGGATCCGGAGAAATAACAGAGAGGGTAAGATTTGCGCACCGCTTCCCCGCACTCAAAGCAGACATAAGCGGCCGTGCACTCTTTCACCGCGTGACCCTCTTCGCCGCAGCGGAAGCACTTTTTCGGGAGGGTCTTTAGCGCCCTAAGACGCTTACGGTCAGGGTTCGGGCACTGGCTACGCCGATGGCCTTGGGCACCACAAGCCGCGCAGACAATCGGCTCCGAGCAGTTCCAGAACATGTGTCCCAGACGCCGGCCTACGAAGTGTCAGGAAAGTACAACGATGAATGTACATAGACGCACAGTTCTTGCTGCGAACCAAATATATTAGGCGAATTGGAGAGGAAGAGAAAAGGTGAACGCACCAAACATTATAAAACTTTTTGCCGGGCTTTCCCGGATTCGGAGGTGCAGTGGTGGCAGAGGCAACACCAGATGAAGCTCTGACTTCTGTTCGAAGACCCGTGCCTCTTCGTGGTCGGGAGTGTGCTGATTGGGATGCCAATGCACTGGCGCTCCCCGAGGCGGACTGCGACAACGGGGAGGAGAAAAGAGACGGTAAGTGGAGAGTGAACCTGGGGCGTAGCACGGCGCAGGCGCGGCCGAGCATAGTCTGCTCAGCTATGGGAGATGACAGTGTGAAGAAGAGAAAAGTCACGTCACGTCACGTTACGATGACATTGCGACGGACACGACCACGTGCCACACCATCAGGTATGCCGGATCGTGATCCAGGCGCGATTCCCCAATGCGAGGGCGGAATTGATATTAGAGACCATCTTATATGTGACTTTGCATCGGAGTGGGAGCCAAAACCATAGGCAACGCGACCGAACTTGTACTTAGGCTGTCTGTCCCCGACCTTACATGTAAAGGAAGATAGGCCTCAATGCCCGGCGCCCGCGTGGTACCGCGTAACGAAGGCAATGAATCCATTCACGAAATAAACTACCAGTGGCGACGAGTACATACTATCTAATGAGTGTCATACGGGACTGCACTACACAAGTTACACTAACACTTACCACACATGCGAATCAGAATTAGGTGAATGAAGACCGCGGTGAGACACTACCAATCGTCGCTCGTGCCGTTGAAGTGGAATAGACCCTCATCCGGGGCGTTGAGCTACTATCTGAGCTACCAACTGTCGCACGGGCGGTTGAGACAGAGTCCATTCGAAGACAACCGGGCGTAGCGGTGTTTTGTCGCACTCCGCTTGGCCCCGCAACGGGCTGATCGGGGGCGGGGAACGGATACGTGTTCGACTTCCTCTCATGCTCTAGCGTCAACCTGAGACGATTCTGGTCACCTGAACTGGAAACATGAAGGCATACGCGCCTCTCAGTCTGCTGGATGAGCGCAGAGACATCACAGGCTCGGGTCTCAGTCTGCCGAGTACCGAGGGGATTTCTGACGCTGGCAGGGAAAGGTCATGTATTGGACTCAAGTGGCGGAAGAAGCATACTTTGTATTGAGGGTCTGAGAAGCCGTGGCGATGTCTTCGCCACCTTCGGAGTCGCTGCCAGAGTCCGAGGTTGGCCCGCGGTTCAGCGCATAGAGCCGTTGAGGGCCCTGCCAAAGCAGATTCTCGGAGCACGTCGTGCGAGAAGGGAACGGCTTACCCGTAAATCCGCCGGGATCCAAAGATAATCGCCGGCGCCGGGAGCGCGACGACGGTCTACCTTCATCCCGACCTTTCTCTTCAAAGGGGTAAGAACCTTCTCCTCCCTCCGTTTCTATACATTGGACCTGAGTCGGTGGTGGCGCCGCGCAGTCATAGGAGGACGCACCAGCCTTCGCCTCTCGGTTCTGAAATAACAGTCGTCTTACAGCCACAATACTTTGGGGTGGGGAAATACGCACTTCAGCATCTTGACATCTTGAGCCCTGATGGCCCTGTGTGATAGGTAAAGCATCCTTTCAGAGGGATGAAGACGAAGCACCCGACCTGGCGATGAGGTTTCTGGTGCTCGCCAGACGTGTGGAGCGGAACAGAGTATCCACTTTCTTGCGCGCCGAGAAGTCGAACTCTACATCGGCAGCGAACCCTCCCCTCCGTGCTTCTCGGATGCTCTCGGAAGTTGTCTGACACGGTTCAGAATTTAGTTCCAGCCGCGGCACAGAATGTTACCTTAATTTGACCGCCCAAATCTGTTATTAGGTCCGCTAGCCTTTCAGAAGTGTGCCGAAGTGTCTTGTCTACTAATGCATGCCCCGGGCTTTCTTCTATCTCCTTTGCGATCTCAGCCAGCCGCTTCGAACGCCTAAATAGACAATATTTAACGCAGAATAAAAGCCGGCAAATTGTTGATACTTGTCGTAGCCTTTCAGTGCATCCTTGAGACGGTTGCGAGTCCAAGCATGTCCGGTATCCGCCAAATCATCCAGGGCGGAATTCAGCAGTGCCATAGAATCGGCGGCATTCGTCGCGGCGGTTGGGAGAAACGGCATGGTGGCAGCGAGTAAGTTGCGAACGGGCACACCTTGAGAAATGACCTGCAGGTTTTGAGGAGTCTCGCGCGCCGAAAGCGCGTGTAAGCTGCTATGTTTAGTCGCTGGGCCTGATTTTTCGCGACACAAACTTTCGCAGATGAAATGAAAAATAAGATTTAAGCTCAAAGGCCGGTCACGATTGATCCGGCGGTAATCAAGCACAGCCAAGCCACGCTCCAGCCACGTTTTGTCGCCTGGACCGGGCAGCCATGGATCTCACAGACAGCACCTTCGAGCAGTACTGGCATCAACACAGAGTCTTCCTTGAGGGAGCCGGATACAACCTGCGCCCGAAATTTGGTCCAGAATTTCAGACGAATGTTGATGAATTGAGCGAGAATGCTCTCGAAGATTATGAGGCGCATTACTTCGTGGGTTGATCTGTCCCTCAGTCTATCTTGTCTCAATCTCCTCAGCACGAGAATATCATGGATGCTGTGCGCATCTCAGATAGTCAAAAGGTCATGCTGAAATATGTCTCCACGAAGGAATACCCGGACGAGGTCAAGATAGCACAGTTATTTGCCTCGTCGCCCCACGCTGGAAATCCGAGAAACCACTGCGTGCCGGTCCTTCAGGTGTTGCAGGATCCGGACGATGAAGATATACAAATTCTTGTGATGCCTTTATTCGTGCCATTCTACAGACCCATTTTCGATACGGTAGCCGAGGCTATCGCCTGCTTCAGGCAGGTATTCGAGGTAAGCATTTTACTGCAGTGGCTCCTTGTCTGATGATTTTCAACGCGTAGGGAATCCAATACATGCACCAAAATTTCGTTGCCCACCGGTAAGGACGTTTGAAAGCTGCCATCTGCAAACTACATTCACTCCTCCAGGGATTGTGGGATAAACAATATTCTTCAGGACGGCGTGGATCTTTACCCAGCCGGTTTCCACCCCGTGAAGCCGTGGTTGGATCCCTCCTTTGCCGACTATTCGCACTCAATCACGCGCACCGAATGCTGGCCGCGATATTATATAATCGACTTCGGCCTTTCTCGCCGTTACGATCCCTCAGATGGCCTGCCTTTCGAGGACACAATCCGTGGGGGCGACAAATCGGCGCCGGAGTACAACTATTTCGCGTGCAACCCCTTTCCCACCGACATCTACGTGCTCGGAAATCTTCTGAAAACACAGTTCCTATATTCGACCCACAGGTCTGAGCGTGAATGGGTCTGTTTCGCGTTCACCCCTGCAATTTTTCCTCATCATACACAGGCCCCGCTCGAGCACAAGTCGTGGCGGTTCTTAAAACCTCTTATTCGCGACATGACCTTGCGAGATCCTGCCACTCGGCCGACGATAGGCGAGGTGATCGAGCGATTCGATGGGTTGTGTCGCAAGTTGAGCTCCCGGCATTTGCGCCGGTCTGCGCAACGGAGTTACCGGTTGAGCATTTCGACGAGATGGTTCCGGCAGTTCAAAAGGATGATCACACGCGTGCCGCCACTGCCTCCGTACAGCCCGCCGCCTGTTGCACGCCTTAGCAAGGAGATGCGGGCGTTCTATACGCAGACAGATAAGCCCTTGGTGTTGCTGCCTATGGCATGAGGAATGGATAACAGGAGTTCAGCATGGCAAAGAAATAATACAATCTGCAGTGGTACTACTTAGTTGATTCTTTAGTCTACAAATTTTCTTCGGTACCATACTCCTTCTGCCTATATGATTGGGTTCGTTGCATGGCCGAAATGTAACTCGCTCTCAACCGAGACATCTTGCTGGTCCCGCTACCGGGCAACTACCGGTGCACCCCACTACGTATACCCGTGCCCCTCCGTGTCCACGTACCCGCTGTCTGGCCTTGCCGAATCAGCCCTGGTAGAAAGTCACCTTGATTTGACCACCCAAAACCGCTGTCTTGTCCGCTAGCCCCGTAGAAGTGCACCGAATCTCTATGTTTACCAATGCGTGACCCATGCTTCCGTCCATAGATTTTTGTGACCTCAGCCACCCTTTTGAAGGTGCTAAGAAAAAGCTCAAGGCAAAACGGATTGTCAGGCAAAGTCGGACAGTACTTGTCGTAATCGTCAAGTGTCTCCTAGTGTCTCCTTGAGGCGTCGATTGTTCCAGGCGTGGCCAGTATCCCTTAGGTCATCGAGGGCAGAATTGAGTGAGGAGATGGACTCCATGGCATGCGTTGGGGCAGTCGGGAGAAAAGGCATGATGGACTTGGGTGTAGGGCCGTGGCTTTGCCCGGCAGGAACTCGTACTTATGTACCTTTTTTTTATGTATTAATAGCACCAGTATTCGGTCGCTGTACGGGTCCGCATCATTGCATAATTTGCATTCGCACAAGTCGTAGCCTGATCCCCAAACCTAGGAGCCGGCGAGCCACTCACAACCAGATTGGATCACATATTTCTGTTGGAATGTCAACCGAAGCACCGCCGCACTGCCTGTCAGGACTCAGGCTATGCAGGCGCCGACGTGGTACTTCATCTCCACTGTCTAAGTATCGCGCTCATCCCGACTCACTCACCACACGGATACGACTCACATTGACTCTTGCGCGCTGCTTCTCCTCATGTTCCCCCTCTTGTTGACTCTTACGGGCGCTGTTTATTACTTACCTCCATCCGTACATATTGCCGTTTGTCTGTATAAGTAGTCCAGTAATTTATCGAGACCTCTGCGGTTTTGCAGAGGGCCACTGTGCACTGGGGCCGATTTCCTACAATCTCTCCAGGTCTTAGCCTCAGCGAGTGTCCATAAAGTGTGCTACATAGGGCTGCCTTACCATGCCCACGGGTCTACGGCACCCGTGCCACGGCTGCCGTACCCGTCCCGTTGAGCATTTTTTCTGTTACTCGACGGCACGGTTACGGGCTCTCACGGGCCGTGAAAAACGGCCGTCACGGCCGTCGCACGGGTTTGTTTCGTTCTACCTTCAAAGGCATAGTTTTATGCCCAAGGCAGGTGAATGCTATGCTTCCGGACCTAATAGGTATACACCGACCAGTATTTCTTCGGTTTGACCCACAGCTCAGTCCTATCCTCCCCGTGTCGGCAGCTGCCGGTAATGATGGCCGGCTCTGATAGGAGTTTAATTTGGAGCAATCCCGAGTTCTTCAAACTCAGCAATTGCTCAGAGCCTCACTGACAGATATCGAAGCTTAAGGAATGTATTCCCCACACTCCCTACTTGGGATCTAATACATTTCGGGGCGTTTCCGGGCTCCCACATCATCAACTTCAAGTTGCAATGCTTCTGGTCAAAGAAACCATGGCAGCGGATAAAGTCTGCGCCATGGAGAATGCAAAGGAAATATTCGCCTACCCGTGGACCCGTTACGGCCGTCCCGCAGCAGCTCGACGGGCCGTGGGTTAAACGGCCCGTGCCGTGCTGAAACCGTCAATTCCACGGCCGTGCCCGTGACGGGCACGGGCGGCAGCCCTAGTGCGTGGGCCAGAACTAAATGCTATCAATAAGTCGGTCGAGTCTGTCAATATATCCACGCTCTTGACACCATGTCAGTAATCAGGTATTCACACAGCCTATAATGCAGCTCACCAAAGATTGGCAGGCATCAAAGGAGGTTATAAAAAATTGTGCCCAAGCATTCCGTTACCTACTCCAGACCACTCCCTTACGGCTTCCCTTCGAGCCCGGCTCGGAGCGGTCCCACCCGCAAACATTGAAAACAGTGGTAAAGGTAGAACTGGTGAGCGGGTGGCCCTGGCTCATTGCGTGGACAACAGTGTTGTGTATGCAGAGCTTAAGATTTCCCAGTAAGTGTCCGAAATTATTTGGTGGATTGCCATCAACGAATGATAGGCTTTTAATTTGTAAAGAAAGACCTGGCCACTTTCCGGGAGGTAGATATTGTGCAATTCGAATTTGTGGTGATGACCTATCAGACAGTGGAAGCCGGACAACACCAAGTACATATGCAAGCTGGTGATGTGAACATTGACTTTATTGGACAGCACATGAGTTTTATTCGTGATGAGTCGCAAACGGTGACAAAGAGCAAGCAGATGGCGCAACGAGAGACACAACCCGATGCAGAGGGATACCAGGGCCCTCAGTCGTCTGTCCACAGCGGCAAAGGAAACAAGGTTTACGAGCAGCGAAGACGAGATCGATGAAGTGAAAGGGCGCTTTAGCAGAATGCACTGCAATGGTACTTCTAGCATAGGCCAGATGTCCACGGGTTAGATACAAAGAGGGCTAGCGAGGTGTACATATACACAAAATCGGTCTGGTGAAGGATGCAGGAGAGATTGAAGAGAGAAATGATGATGACCCGTACATGCACATGTTGATCCATATCTGTCTGATTCTGCGGCCTGCCAGCGTCTTCGTGCAAATAAATTTGAGTACGATGAAACAAGAGGAGACACACTTACAGTGGGACACATCAATTTTTTCTGTAGCTCAACTTTTTTTTTTGGAATGATAAGGATTACCCGTTTGTTACCCGTTTGGGCCAGCCGAGGGTAGCCGACACCAGCCGAAGCTGACAGAGCCGGGAGGACGGAATAGGCAAGCGTGTTAAGCCAGTCAGCTCACATTGTGTGTAATGAATACTGCTGGCGCAGAAATAAAGTAACGGCGGGACAGGAAAGCACAGGACCACAGACCGGTGCAATACAAATCCATCCAATGTGGCAAGAGACCCATGAAAGAGCTTACCAGTGAGGTGGTGGGAATTGAAGGAAACAATCCCCCTCTCTCGATTTTGTTTCTATATTTTTTTTTGTGAAGAATTATCTATCAAAAAACATGAAGTTGGCAGCCGGGATCGAACGCGGGGATGGGGAAAGTAGCTTATGAAAGCAATGCACAGCCCCTATTGAACCACAGAAAAGTGAAGGCAGAACAAGATGGATTCAACACAGCCACTAAAAAGCCAAGGTCCGATTTGAGGGGACTAACGAAATCAGTCGCACGTAAACTTGAAATCGCCACTCGAGATGTTGAATGAACGGTACTCGTAAAGTGCTTTTGGGAGCAATCAAGTTTTAGGCAGCAATTGGACCCCACCTCCAGGCTTCGACGAGAACACATGTCGTCTCTCTCGCTGATACCGCGTGTGCCTTGGCGTGTGCACCGCTATGTTTAATGCTGAACTTTACGCGACACAACCTTTCGCTGATCAGTCCCAAATTAAGTACTCCTTCGTTCAACTTGAAGTAAGGTTGAGATTCGGCCGGCGATGATCGAGCCAGTGATCCGGTAACCTACCCATGCCACGCCCATGCCACGCCCATGCCCAGAGCCACGCTTCGTGTTTTCCCTAACCTGAAGCGACAACAATGGATCTCGCAGGCAGCACTTGGGAAGACTACTGGCATCGACACAGAGCCTTCCTCGAGAGAGCTGGCTACCGCCTGCGCCCAAAATTCGGCCCAAATTTTGCGACGCATGTGGATGATTTGAGCGAAACTGCTCTCGATGATTATACCACGCATTACTTCGTAGGTCACTTACTCTGTCGGTTTGTTCTATCTCAATCTTTTAGCACGAGTATATCATGGATGCTGTACGCATCGCAGATGGCCAAAAGGTCATGCTGAAATATGTTTCCACCAAGGACAATCCCGACGAAGTTAACATAGCGCTGTTATTTTGCTCGCCGCCCCACGCTGGGAGCCCCAGCAACCACTGCGTTCCAATCTATCAAGTTTTGCAGGATCCGGACGATGACGATATCCAAATTCTTGTAATGCCTTTCCTCGTGCCGTTCTACAGACCCAAATTCGATACAGTTGGTGAAGCCATCGACTGCTTCAGGCAGGTATTCGAGGTGAGTATGCGATCGGAGTACGTTCTTGTCTAAACTGCGTGCGTAGGGAATCCAGTACATGCACAACAATTTCGTTGCCCACCGGTGAGCTGGTTCGAAAGCTGCTGTTTACACCTTATAATGATTCCACCAGCGATTGCGGAATCAACAATATTCTTCAAGACGGCGCGGAGCTTTACCCAGCTGGTGTACACCCCGTGAGACCATGGTTGGATCCTTCATTCGAGAACTATGCGCGCCCGATCAAACGCACCGAATGCTGGCCGCGCTACTACATAATCGACTTCGGCCTTTCTCGCCGCTACGACCCTAAAGATGGCCTGCCTTTCGAGGATACTATCCGCGGGGGTGACAAGTCAGCACCAGAGTACAACTATTTCGCGTGCAACCCTTTCCCCACTGACATCTACGTGCTCGGAAATCTTCTGAAAACGCAGTTCCTATATTCGACCCACAGGTCTGAGCGTGAATGGGTCTGTGCCGTGTTCACCCCCACTTAATTTCTTTCTCATCATGAATAGGCCCCGCTCGAGCACAAGTCGTGGCGGTTCTTAAAACCTCTTATTCGCGACATGACCTTGCGGGATCCGGTCACTCGGCCGACGATCGGCGAAGTGATCGAGCGATTCGATGGGTTGTGTCGCAAGTTGAGCTCGCGACATTTGCGCCGGTCTGCGCAGCGAGGCTACGGCTTGAGTATGTCCACACGATGGTTCCGGCAGTTCAAGAGGATGATCACACGTGTGCCGCCACTGCCTCCCTACAGCCCGCCGCCTGTTGTACGCCTTAGCCAGGAGATGCGTGCATTCTATACGCAGACGGATAAGCCCTTGGTGTTGCTGCCCAGGGCATGAGGAATGGATGACCGGGGTACAACATGGTACTATGAAACAATATAACTTGTGACTCGATTCACTGGTACTACTTAGTCGATTCTTTAGTTTCAATTTACGCAATTAGAGTACTAAATTTGCTCCGGTCCTGACTCCTTCCACATATATGATTGTGTTCGATGAAACTCTGCGGTATGTACCGCCACTAAGAGTGCGATGGTGCTCGATGCTCCTAACATACTAGACGAACCTTGCGCAAATGAGAGAAGGCAAAATCTCAACCGAGGCGTCTTGCCCACTACCCGTGGACCCCACTGCCCGTGTCCGTCCGTGTCCAGGTACGCGCTGTCCGACCTTGCCGAATCAGCCCAATAACTACACGGGATACTCGCCTGTTCTGAAATGCGCACCGACTTGAACTCTCTTAGAGTCTTTCACGCCTTAGACCCTCTCCCTTCCTCGGCGGCGTGATTTTCACTGCGCCGGCGACGCCACCCCTTGTCCGACTGGAACGCGGTTCTGAAATGCAACCTGAATCAGTTTTGCCCCAAGTGGGTTGTGTGAAAGCGGAGACAGTCGGGGATCCGGGTTGGATTCGGCGGGACCTTGACGCGGCGCGAAGATTCGGGCGGTTCCGGTGCGGGCTTGTACATCAATCCTCAAATTTACTTCGAGGGAGGAGTACAGTTTCTTTGTACGTTTCTTGTGCGTTGTTTGCGTGGGTATCGGCTGACTCGCTACACCTGAGAGAGGGTAAAACGCACAGTTGGAAAATCTAAGCCATGAGTTACTTCAACTTACCTGCAAGGATTACACCCATAAGGATAGTATTTCACGCACACTACTACTAGATGTGCGAAATGCCCTGTGGCAGTGTCGTTGCTGGAGATACCGCTGCATCTTGGCTGCATCACACAGAAAGATGTTTGGAGGGAATGCGTCCGCAGAATACTGGGCGGTTGCGATTTTCTCCAGGTGGCCCGCGCAGGGCCAAATTCGACGAACTCGGAACCATTTTTTTCCCGACGCGTGTTCAATTCTGTTCAATTCTCCATCCCGCCTTGATCCCGCCGGCAACTGAATCTAAACCCTTTTCTTAAAAGTCGCCATGCGCCGATCGCATGGCGCTGGGTAGATCCCATGTGTCGGTGACTGCCGACCTATCACGGCTATGTTGTGGTCGCCGAGTTGATGGCCGGACTTAGAGGAATTTCAGCTGCTTGAACACGGTCTTTTTTGAATGGTTGACGGGTTTGGGCGACTTTCAACTGGCGGAGACGTGGGACCAGGACCCGGTATGGAATAATATCCTATGTCGCGTCCAAGACGTGTTGGAAGTCGGCCCCGAATTTTCCGAGGCGATAAGTCTTGGTTCAGTTGCGGATATATTCCTGCTCCTCCGATTCGGTGTCGCTCCAGGTCTTCGCGTGTATATTGGGCTCGGAAATTCATCACAGTCGAAGCTTTTACCCCGACCGTTCGCGTTAGATGGCAGGACGCCAGTGGAGGCTATATATACCGCTGGATAAAAAAACACTGACATGGTGGTTCTATGGTGAGAAACTCGTGTTCACGCTTTTGCGTTCGACTTCTGCGGTCGACGTTAATGTTGGGGGTCGGATGGAACACGGAGCAGCGCGATATAGGTGGATCATCGGAGGCAAAGTCCACTGACACTTGTGAAACATCTTGAAGTTGTTGTTCCCAAGATCGCCAGCAAACCCGGCGTCCGGTGCATTCATAGGCCCTGGTCAATCTATCACGGTCTCAATCAGAATCAGGCTCAATCAAACCACTAACAGTGAGTGCTTGAGCAGCGAACACGTTGATTTGCGTGGAGCTCGTTCGAACAGGGAACGGCGATTGTCGGAGGCTCTTCTAATAATTGCACACCACCTGAAGTGGACTGATTAATTACCAAGGCAATCCGGACTGTGGTCGGACGAAAAAGACCTACACGAGGCCTTAGTGGCCCTTGTTGCAGGGATTGCGAGAACGAAAGAGGAAAAGCCGCGGCAAAGGAGTACAGCCACACGGTAAATAATCATCAACAACTCCCGTAATGGCCACGTCACGACCTCGACGCGTCTTGTGGGCGTCTTGTTCTTCTCCTTGACGGTGTCCACTCTCTCACTGTGTTGTCCAGCCACCAACGTCTTGTCAAACTGGCGGAAATTTGTGCACGACAAGGGCGCATGGATCAGTGAACTGCCAATGTGAGACAATCTATCCAGTTTTTCGTTTTTTATTCTTGGCGCCCTTGATGAGAAGTAGGAATATTCTGTAGATCGTTCAGCGCGTGGTGGACATGTGTATATGACGACCATCCACACATTGTGGCGCTTTCGGGCTCTAACCGCCCCGTCGGCGGGGATCTGAGCGACAATCACCCGGGCTGTCAATTGGGCGTGAAGAGGCCACGCTCACCGTCTCCACATGCTCCAGATCGAATGCGGAAGACGGAGTTCGCGAATCCAGACGCGGTGGGAAGGAGGTGACATATTCATGATTTAATCCGAATATTCTGACGCAGATTTTCAGAATTCTGATTTTCCGGGCTGTTTATTCCATATTCTTGCGGGAGAACTTGGATTTCCGCGTGGTAGTGGTGTCGCGAGGATAACAGCGAACGGCTTGTGATGAATCCCGCCCCGAATGGGCGCGTATATTCGGTGCGGATTTTCTGGCGGGGGTATATATTTTTCGCAGCCGCGGTGCGTAATAATAATACAAATGGGATCCGCGGATCACGCCTTCATCTCTCTGTCCGTCCATCTATACCCGCTCATAACTTCCAGTACGCGATGCTGGATGCGGCGCGTTCGAATGGAAATTCTCCTCCCCAGGCCTCGACGTCCGTGTAGCTCGCGTCGACGGTGCTGCGAAGGTCATTCAAGGCCTTCCGCGCGGATGTATAATCCCCAACGCGGCCGGATTCGACCTCTTCTTTGCAACTCTGAAGGGAAAAAACGGCATCAGAAGATGCAGCAACACGAGGCTCGCAAGACCCAACCTGGATAGCCTGGGCTATGTCGGCATCTATCACCGCAAGGACGTCCGCCACATCCCCTTCGTCATCCCAGCGCATGCCAGTGGTGGAGCGGACTGCTCCTGCCAGAAGTCTGGGGGGAAGACGTCAGTGACAGAACTCAAACGTCGGGGCGTTGCACTCACCCTAGGCTCGCAAAGCCCATCCCGGACCCGTACAGCGCTCGTGCTCGCTTCAGGACATCGTGCAGCTGCGGTGTCGGTGTGCCGTATGTCGTAAAGAGATTGTAGACGCCAGGCACGCAGCGCGCGTTCGTTTGCTGGAGGCGATCGCGTGCGGCTGCCGTTAGCGCGGCCGCGATACCGGGTGTCGCAGACGCGATCATGCTCCGCACAATGGAGCGCAGGCTGCGAGAAAGAAGTTTTCCTCAGCATTCAGCATACCCTGCGACGCAGGGAATACTCACTCGTCAATGTTTGCGTTCGCGATGAGAGTATCGGCCATTAAGTTGCTGTCCGCGTATAATGTCAGCGCTGCTTGCACTCGCAAGGACAGGGGGAGCCCCGACTCACACATGGCCTAGAACAGGACGCGCATTGGGTGGTGGGGGTCTAGTCTCGGGGGCGGGCATGATGGGTGGTAATGGAGCCAACTCGTGCGCATATCGGTCCAGTTTTATAGCCCGTGAGGCAATCACTTTTTCCTTCCTTCCTTTTCCTTGCGATCTTCTGACGAAAGATTTAGCCTGTCTCGAGCCGGTTACCTTTTTGCTGAGCGGGGTCGGAGATAATGCTGCCGATCAGAACGGCTGAGGAACATGGACTGATCTGGCTTACCCCGCCGATTCGCCTCCTGCGTGGCACTGATTGCTGGCTTGCTTGCTGTAACCTCCACCACAAAGTCACATTTGGACCCCCACCCTCAGACGTGCCTGTACCTTTCGCCACGTATACCGCCGCAGGCGCTCAGAGAGCCACATGTCCGTCGGCCTGCACGAAACGTTCGACTTGGGGCCCCACAAGGGCGTAACGCGCTTATGGTGCGGTCTCTGGCAGCTATCGAGCAATGCATGGGGTAGTGCGCCAGTCCCAAGGATCCGGAAATGCATGGGAGAGCATGTCGACCTCGGGTTTACTGCGTTTGGTCAGTAACCTCGGAGCCCCTCAAGCTTGAGTCTCTGACAAAGTGCAGACATGGTACAGTCATCTGCTAACGAGGACTGACTATCATCTCATCACACTTCTAGGGTGCGTTCTACTTCTACGTGGCGCCAATTCCTGAGCTGATTGTATCCCGCAGCGGATCACTATGGGAGTGCAGAGATAATATTCGTGCGCCATCTTCTACTCGATTCGATGCCTACAGGCCTATGATTAAGCCTGTCCTTACAGGGCCAATTTCGGAAGTCGCTCCCCAACCCAAATCAAGTCGTTGGCGCTACGAAATGGTGTGTCTTCAAACCCACAAACCCTTCGCGGGCCGTCGTGGAAGCTGCGGTGCGCGAGCGCTTGGCTCGCATGCAAACTCAGCATGTCGATCTCCTGCAGGTATATTCTCTCCGCATGTCTTCCCCGGCGACCTTCGCTAACAGTTTCCCAGTTCCACTGGCAAGATTACTCTGATAAAGGGTATCTCACCTCCCTCGAAATAATGAACGATCTGCGAGAGGAAGGCCTCATTTCGGCTATCGGACTCTGCAATTTCGATGCCATTCACACCGATGAGATCTGCACGCAATTAGGGCCTGGGGTCATTGTGTCAAATCAGGTGCAGGTACGAGTGTCCTCGTGCGGTAGATTTTGAAATTACAACACCATTTTCAGTTCTCCTTGATCGACACGCGCCCGCTCCATGGCATGACGGACGTTTGCCGACGCCATGGCGTGAAGCTTTTGACCTACGGGACACTGGTAAGTGCCTAATTGACAGGCTGGGTTCCTTGATATGGTTCTCTGATAATCGTCGTCTGTTTAGTGCGGTGGATTTCTTGCTGACGTCTGGCTCGATGAACCAGAGCCGGATCTCTACTCTGGCCAGCTCACGCCGTCCCAGCGCAAGGTCCGTTCCCGATCAGGTTGTTGTACTTGAGAAATTGATGCTGACACGGATACATGCAGTACCTCGATATGATCGTCAAGGCGTGGGGTAGTTGGGCGCTATTCCAGAGGCTGCTTCAGTGCTTGCGGGGCATCGCAGATCGCCATGGTGGAATCAGCATCGCAAATATCGCGACGCGGTGGGTGCTCGACCAGCCGTGCGTGGGTGCCGTACTCGTCGGTGAGCGCCTGTTGCACCCTTCCACGCACTCTTCCTTCCCATTTTCATTCGACTGCACACCGGCGTTTTGACCAAGCCTGCCCCTACTCCTTTGCCTTAATGTCCTTTTGTGCCGGCTGATTTCCTGCGGGAATGGCGTTTATATCTCCCCTTTACTTTATTTTGCCTTAGATCCGCCGACTAACCTCCCTGCATCCGATTTCCTAGGTGCACGTCTTGGGTTGTCGGACCACCTCGACGATAACCTCAAGGTCTTCGAACCCGCCTGTACGCTAACGCACGAGGACCGCGCGGCAATCGAGGGCGTCCTCGCGTATTCCAACGGGCGAAAGATAATCACCACGATCGGCGACTGCGGGGCGGAGTATCGATAGACTTGTGCATGTTGTAAGGTGTAAGCGTAACTGAGTTCGCTATTCAATGGCACATGTGTGTAATCATGTGCAGTATCGGGTTTTTAACGTGTACAGTTCTCTTTCTGTTTTGTGCCCGCCCGAATTCTGCATCTGAACGCACCTACCAGATCGACCACTGGGAATCGAGGCCTGAAGGAGGATGGAAGATCATGGTCCTGCGCTATCTAATTTCGGCGATTGCTTCCTCCCGCTGCTTATTATGGCAAGGGCTCAGACATATGCAAGTCAAGGGGTTTTGAATACTGACCGTCAGTAGCTAAACTGGCACTCGGCAAGAAATAGACCCAAGGCCCCCTGGACAGGGAAGAATTCTTGCTTCGTCCTCACCGTCGAGGTGCAGGTGTATTTTTGAACGCGGGCTTTCCGGGCTGACTGACATTTGGTGATCCGTCTGTCTTTCTGGATTTGTGTGCGTGTGGTTATCCACACTTACCGAGTCGGGCCGTGATGCGCTTATACTTAGTGGGCGCCGTCACGCCCTCAGTGGACGCTCGACGGGGTTGCACGACTTTCAATCGGAGTTACCCAATTTTGACCGGCGTTCAAAAGTTCTGCCCGACCTGCGCTGACAATGCCTGGCGACGCATCGATACGTGAAGCTGCCTGTTGCAACCTCGACGGCGAAGATCCATGTGGTCAAGGCGATATTATGGTGAGATTCCAGGGCGCACTCCGACCGACGCGGCACACTCGGGCGCACGAAATCCTCCGACAAGCAAGCAAATTAGGTCAGCGACGCAGCGCTACCCGACTTATGGCAAGTAGATAATGACAGTTGCAACCTGGTCCCTGGACGGCGAATTCCTATGTGGTTTAATGCAATATTTTGACGATGTGCTGGGCGGGCCCCGCGTTTGGCAACATTGAGCCTAGGTTTCTGGACGGTGAATGCCCATGTGGTTAAATGCAATATCTTGAGACTGAGATTGACCTGAGAGCCTCACCAGGGATCTCTTCAAGCGAGTAAGCGCTCATCGCGAGCGACGGAACCGCAGCCGAGGCGCGAAATCTGCGGGTACGCCGTTTCAGCGAGCACCACGGCGCGCAGATAAACGACGCTTGCGTGTTGACATATTGGCTTGTCCGCCGTTCAGCAGTCGCCGGATATTGCTGACTCTACTTACCTGGGTCCGGTCACTCACTCAGACGATTCGGTAAAACTTCGGAGCCATGTTGGGGGAGACCAGTCCATTCAACTTTGAACCGTCTTGAACTGTGTACATGAAAGAATTGTCGCATAGCTTGCGCATCTCCACTAACGCGCAAATTCCGCGGCGGGTTGTCGGGGGACACTGGTACGGTCTCCATTGGCACGGACGGCATTAGAAATCGCCTAATATAATTAGCTGACTTCAACCTGGTGGCCGGTGAGTTCCTTTGAGCGACCGGCGCTGACATTCCCCCAGCTCCTTATACGTCGCTGTGGAGCGGAGCGGTCTGTCAGATTGATATTTGGCCGTTCCGACGAGGTCGTCTCGCTGCAATGTGGGTCCTCCTACTCTAGCGGGGCAGATGTAGATCGGAGTTCTCGGGGCCCGTGAGGGTACAGCCAAATCTCAGAATTACATTAATTCATCCAGAAACGCCGCACAGAATGCAGAACAGAATTCCAGAGCCGCCACAATCGACCTTGGGGAGTATGGCCAAGTCGAAAATAACGAGAATGTTGTCGTTGAACGTTGGTTGAACGGCGTCTACTTGTTTCTGTTTCAAACGGCGTCTGGTAATGGTTCCTGTAACTCCTGCAGTATTTTCGGCGAATGGCAATGAGAGGAAGAACCGCACCCAGGACGTTTAGTCGCCGTTTTCATCTGAAGGCGTCCGTCACTCAATCCAACTTCACGCTGGTTACTTCAGTGCTGTCCGGCAAACAAATTAATCCCTTCTTATTAGTCTTGATAGGAATATCACTGCGAAGTAAGTTGTTGCGCGCCGTACGTCACTGGACTTGAAAGAGCGCTGGTCCGACGCATCTATCCTCGGGATTCAAACTTTCAGTAGAATCAAACCCCTGCAAGCTGATTGGCCGGGAGATCGAACAAAGGAGGGATCTTGATCCACTTACCGCAGCGGCGCTTTGGAACATCAGGGAATCTGGTGTCTAATACTTACTGATGATGTTGGTCATCTGGATGCGCCCAAGAGAATGTTCATTGTTTCGTACGTGGAATTTTCTGTAGAATTTCTAGAATATTACCGCAGTGCTTTGGCAGTGCTCCAGGCTCTGAGCTGGATCTAACTTGTCGTGACAGTCTTTCTAGAAATATGTTCCGTAGAAAGCAACCTTGACTCGGACTGGTTACCGCGAAGACGCCGATGGGGATGTCTGATAGCCACTTGTGCGGGAGAACCCCGCTATTGTCCGGTTCATTATTGGTCGCCATTTTGTTTCAAAAGTTCAACTCCCACTTGCTATCACCCGCAAGTAGGCCCGAGGAAAGCCAGGTGCATGTCAAATGGAAATTCAACGGATTGGAAACTGTTCAAGTCAATAACTCGACGGAGGCTCACGAATTTTTGCTGCCGGCGTATGTGCCCGCTCTGAGTTCTCACGTCATGTGGGTCCTACTCCCCGAAGGTGCGGTTTTCCCCGGGGTTCAAACTTCCACCAGAAATCAAACCGCTGGAATCCAATTGGCCAGCCTAGTAGAAGACCGAATAGGATGCGTCATGGGGATGCCAGTTCTTACCGGCGGCAGTTTGCCCTTCCCTTTTGCGTACGGGAGCGAGCTATCGCTTCGAAGTTCCTGCCGTGAGTACTTACCGAAAAACGGTGGTTGCGGGCATCGCCTATGTGCGTGGCTTTCGGGCATCTGTGGCCCGAGGGGACGATTGGGCCGGGCAGAATTCTCCTTTACACTCAGATCCAGGGCAATCGAATGTAGCTGTGAACGTAAATTCTGTGGCTAGCTGACCAGGCCCAGACTGCTTAGTTTCAGAATCCGGCCCCCGAGTATTAATGACAGACAATGTTGAGTCGGAGATGAAAGGACGCCGCTAGCGCGAGGCCTTCAATATCAGTTGGCAAAATCAGGTCGTGTACCGCGGGCCTGATTGTTCGGATTCCATC
This sequence comes from Mycena vitilis, assembly GCA_029203975.1. Classification (NCBI taxonomy): domain Eukaryota; kingdom Fungi; phylum Basidiomycota; class Agaricomycetes; order Agaricales; family Mycenaceae; genus Mycena; species Mycena vitilis. Next base: position 223,041 of record JARGYF010000110.1, read on the forward strand.
ACAAAGCGCATGCACATAGCTCCGTCTATGGAGCCACCCACATTCTACGCCTTTGGCATCGTCCATCTGCGTGGCTGTCGGGCATCTCGTATCCGAGGGGACGATTGGGCGGGGCAGAATTATTCTTTACACCCAGATCGAAGGGCAACTAGTGCGAGGTACGAGCAAAGGTTTGTTGTAGTATCTGTTTAGAAGAGACTAAAGGGCAACCGAATGCAGCTGTGAGCGTAAGTACCGCGTGTATCTGACCCAGCCTAGCCCAGACTGGTTGATTTTAGAATCCCGACCCCGAATCTTCATGACGATGACGAACATGTAAGTCATCCACGAGTCAACCTTCGACAGTAAAAATTGGTAGAGTCAGTTCTTATCGTACCATCACGATACGCACATCCATGGCTCCGTCCATGGAGCCACTCACAGTCTACGCGCTTGTTTAAGAGAAATTCCGCCGTCTTAGGTCGAAACGCGTACGGCACGTGATCGTTACCTCCGAGTTGGAAAACTCACCTGGAGGTCAAACAGGCCTCGGATTATTTGAATGGCCCTCGGTCTTACCTTTTCGCCCGTGTGTCTTGTAGACAAAACTCTGGACCCACCAATCCTCTCTCATCCGTGTACTGTAGTATTTCAATCAGTTCGGCGGTCACGCGTCACGGATGGCTCTGACGGCGCCGAATTTTGGTCGTTGTCACAGGTCACCGGCGGCCTTAACGAAATGACTTTTTGTCACGGGAGGTTCAAATTTTGGGTCCAGATAGCCAAAGACCAAAAAGTTTTGTCGCTGCGGGCGCTTTGGTGTTTTACTACAGTGCAATCTCGCATCTCACAGGCCTGCAGACGCAAAAGACTGAGAATTCAACCCACATTCCAAAATGGTTCCAACCTTGTATAGAATTTGGTGTTTACTCTGTTGGACTGTTGTTCAATCATACTGTGGATATACCTTACACTCACCTTACACTCGGCATAAGTTCTAAAGGCTGCCGAAATTTCCAGGTATGTCACGGTCTGCCTGGGCGGTTGACGAACTGATGAATCGGTTGAACGTGTCACGCGTCACAAGGGGTGCCGAATTGAATGAAATACTACAGTAGTCAATAAGTCGATCGAATGCTAGCCAGGCGGCCGAATTCGTTGATTCCTTCTGCTCTGGTATGATCCTGCACGCATGTGCAGCCCCATTCACATGTGCACACACATATCGACTTGGTAGCGGACGGTCCGCATCCACAGCGTGTACGTTTGGATATGTCGGAATATTGACGTGGAGGTTGCCTGTTCGACTCAGGCCCAAGTCTTGGAGGCGAAGACTATCCTGCTTTTTGTCTGTTCGCCCGCTCCGACCGAGGTTAGGCGCTTTCAAGATACTCGACAACCTCGAGCTGCGAAGTCCTTTTTCCACCATTTATCTTGCACAAGTTCAACTCTTTCACAAATACTGGCTTCGAATTCGCTTTTCCAAGCCCATTGATTCATTCAATTCGTAAGTACAATTAAATAGGTACGACTAGATCAGACTAGATCCCTATGTTGGAGATTTACGCCTGCGAAGGGTTGTTCTCCGCAAAGTACTCGTGCGAGTCGGCGTTCTCGATGCTATAATCGAATGTTTATGAGCGGCGCGGACAACAGGAGGAAAAGAGGTGGGGAAAGCATGGAAACGAGGAAATAGAAACGAGAAAGGGGAAAGCATGGAACAGAAGGAGGGGATGCGACGGAACGAGGGGAGGGAAGAAACACTCACGCCTCAGCGCTGTTGCTCTTCGCGAGCGACTTGGCCGCGGTCTGGCCGTACGCGTAGTCCTGGGTCGACGCGGTAGCGAGGAAGTGCGAGGACTCGTGCACGAGAGTTCCGCCCTGGGAGTCGGTGCCGGAGGTCGCGACCTCCCAGAAGACGCCGCAGAGGTAAATGGTGCCGAACTCGTCGGGGTAGGTGTACGCGTAGGTGTCGTCGTCCGTGCAGGAGCAGTCGTACTGCATGCCAAAATCAAGGTCAACATAAAGATGGAGAAGAAAGGGAGGCAGGGACGCACGGTGTAGTCGGCGTACGCGTCCGCGGCCATCTTGGTGTAGTGGCTGAGGACGGTGGTGTGGTGCGCGCTGGTGAAGGTGCCGAACCAGGTCACGAAACGGGCCGAGGTGGTCGTCTGCGAGGTCAGGTACCTATTCCCGATTCCCCCAACATTAGTTTCAATGTGCCGGCAATAAAAAAGAGGCGACGCACGACTTGGCGTTGTTGGCGTAGGTCTGCGCGGCAGCGGCAGCGGCGACGAGCTGGGTCTTCTCAGACGAAGAGCAGCTCTGGTACGAGATGCGCTTGTCGAGGGTGCGGCGCGCGACAGCGAGCTCGCCGGAGATGGCGGCGGTGTGCGCGGCATCAGCGGCTTCGGCGTGGATAGTCACCAGCGAGTTCGTCGCGGCGTCGACGTACTGGAACGCGTTGGCGGCAGCGATGTCGTAGGTGGCAGCGCCGGAGGCGGTGAAGTTGTACGCCTTGGAGACTGTCATTGCAATCAAGATTAGCCATCAACCATATGTAGGTGGAGCGGAGACGCACGGTCGTGGGTGACGTCGATGGAGGCGCCCGGGGCGAGGACAGTGAAGGAAGTGTCCTTGTTGCGGGCAAGGACGGTCGCGGGGACGTACTTGGCGAGCATGCCCTTGAACGCGGGGGAGTTGCCGGCCGGGTCGGTGATGGAGAACGAGTCCGTCTCGAAGGTGTGGAGCACCGTCCGGGGGTCGTTGAGGAGCTTCAGCTCGACGTCTCCGCTGTTCACCAGGGTCGCGGTGACGTGCAGCGCGCTGACGCTGGAGACCTCAGTGGGGCCTGTGGGGAACGGAGTTCAATGGCATAGCGGGATGAGAGAGTCAGGAGACATACCGGTGAGCGACAGGGTGAGCCCTGGGGCAGCGGAAGCTGCGGCAGCAAAGACCAAGGCAACCAGAGCAGAGCGGACTGAGGTGGAGAACATGTTGGGCAGAAAAGCTATTCGTGCTGAAGAACCTCAGGGCAACGAGCAGACCCTTTATACCAACGCGCGGACGCCTGGACTCCGAGATAAGCAGGGTTGCCACATGCGTTGTTGCGGTCGTTATGCGTCGTCCTTGAGTCAACTGACGGTGTTCGGAATAAAGAATTGGGAAGGAAGCACGGTCTGTTTGTTCAACATCAAGGGTTTCTGCCAAGACCAGCGAGATATGATAGCCGTCTGCGGGAACATGCTGGGAATTGTTGGGCAGCCGCCGGCATGGGCGCCAAGAGTTGATGTGTCTCGGGGACGGCGGAGGGCTTCCGAAGACACCATGCGCTCCCTCGAGGTTCAATCACCGAAAACGAGGATAACAAAAGGGATCCGCGTTGAAGTCAGTCCGACAGTCGGCCGAATCATAGAGAGCATAAGATTCTGCAAGATTGCTCGGAGGTTGGCGCAATCTGCATGCGCTGTGCTTTCGAAGCATCCAAAAATCGTTGTCCGAGCCGGCGGTGTCTCGGAAGGAGTTAAATCTGCCTTGGCATCGAACAAACACATGGATTGAACCGTGGGACCGCCATCATAAATCGCGCCCATGTGATCTTCGGTGCCGACGCAACACTGCAACTACAAGTTCAACGCGGGCCCGCGCCGCGCATTAGACTTTGTTGAAGGACCACAGTGAATCATAGTCTTACCGGCCAGTTGAGATTCACAGAGTGGATCATAAATCACGACATTTGGTGGCACCCCCGTTGGTCCAACGACGCGTTGATGTTCTCCGCAATCAAGTATTTGATATACTTCGTCCTCTCTCTCTCGCCAATGAGTGAGGTACGCATGGAAGCAATCCATCAGAACCAAAGCTATTCCAATGATGCTCGTACCTTGTCCTCACAAGGGGCAAGGGAAAAAAATATGCCTGGAGAACGGCAAGACTCAGCCCTGAATCGAACAGGCGTCCCACGTAGGTGCAAATGACCACAATATCTCTCGTGGACGCGGACCCCCCGCGAAATCGGTATGCGTCCGTATGAGCCCGGTGTTGAGTGGAATGGCAAAAAGAATGACCAAGAGTATGGGTCATACGTACATGAGTTAGGTTTGAATACGTCAGCCTGTATTTGGATTTCAGGATCGGAAATATGTAAAGATGATGTGCTTTACAACTCCGTGGCTTGGGTCCGAGTTAAAGGGGAGTCCAATTAGATGCGGCCCATACACAACCGAGCCAGTATATGTCGCTGCTGAGTAGAATAAACGATTGCAGCGCCATCAGAAGAAGTGAACATACCGGTGAGACTAAAACGGGAGCCGCACGTCCCGGCCAACTGAGCATCGGAGAAACGCCGCTAAAGATTGGCTCTAGAGTTGAAAAAAAAGGATCTCGGGTTCCTGCCACTTCACGACTTGGGCCCGAATCGAACAGGCTCACCCCACGGGAGGGGCAATCCGCTACCGAGTCATCATGCGCGATACCGCATACCTGGCATAAAAGGGATGAACGAGGCTATCAAAGGAACGATTGAACGTAAGGTTGAACCCAGACGTACCCCACCGGTCCGGTTATAATGACATGTTCCCGGAAAGTATTCCCCGACGCCACAAGTGGTCAGAAGAACTGTGAATACACGCAGGGTGTACGAAGAAGAAGAAAAAGGGAATGTGGACAAGTTCATGACTTGGACCTGATTCGAACAGGCGAGCTCCACGATAGTTGGCCGCAACCCCTATTTGCCGTGGATGCGGACCATCCGCCACCAAGTCAGCATATGCATATGCATCACCGCTGCTGAGTGGAATGACGGAGCTTAAGATAATTAATAATTGAGTATACGGATAAAGAAAAAAAGCCTCAGATATGAGATATCATGACTCGGGCCTGATTCGAACAGACGAGCTCCACGTGGTAACTCCGTATGACTCCCTCATCTCTTGTGGATGCGGACCACCCGCTACCGAGTCAATACTGTGTACACCGCCGCTGGTGGGATGAATGAGCTGGGTTCCACAAGGATAGTTACACGCACCGGTACACGCGAGAACATGGCTGGATTAGTACACAGCGCTAGTGAAACGAAAGAATGTGCTCAGTGCAACAAGGGTATTGAACAATTGGAGATTTGAACACGACCAACCACGCAGAACTTCATATTTCCGGAAAGGCACCGCTATACACAGGCGAAGAAAAGAGGTCACGACATCGACAGACAGTATGACTCGCGGGCCTGATTCGAACAGGCGAGTTCCACGTAACGGCTGGATGTGTATGCCACGCGTCCTGGATCCGGGCCATCCGCTACCGAGTCGATGTGAGTATGACAGGGGGGAGGGATACATCAGGACGATCGAAAATTCAGGAGATTTAAGGACGACAACCCGGGTGGCCTCCAGAACTTCATCTTTTCGGAGAGGCACTGCAATATAGGCGAACAAAAAGGCTCGTCATTTTGACCACGGGACATTCAGTAGTGCTTCTGCCACAGAGATAATTAAACATACGCGTGGATCTGAACCGTGAACGCGACAACAAGTAACCCCCGCTGCTGAGAGGAATGTGGAAGCTTGGGGTAAATGAACATACAGGAAATTTGAATGCAACAACCCGGGCTTGGCCTCCAGAACATCGCATCTGCGGAGAGACACTGCGAGAAAGCATACAAAAAAAGGGCGACTTTGTGAGCACCCACATGCATCGGGCCTGAACCATGTAAGGTTTTGCAAAACGGGAACATAATCTGCCGGAGATGTGGACCATCCACCACCGAGTCACATCACTGTGTCTGCTGGATGAATAAGTGCGGCAGCATCCGAATAATTGAGCGTACAGGAGATTTGAAGACGACGACCCGGTCTACGTCTTCAGATCCTGGAGACGCATGTTCGTAGGTGGAAAAAGACAGATTTCACCTCCATGACTCGGGTCTGAATCGAACAGACCACTTCCACGTAACGGCTCTAGAGGTTCTATACGCCGTGGATGCGGACCATACGCCACCGGGTCGACATGCGGTATATATGAGCATGGATACATGGGCGCGGCAGCGAGAGATTTTTGGACAGTCAGATGCGGTCGAGCCTCCAGCATTGATTATGAAAAAGACATGTCTTCCTCGGCCACATGAGTCGGGCCCGAGTCGAACAGGCGACCTCCACGTAACGGTTTGGAATACCTTCCTCATCTGCAGGGGATGCAGACCGTCCGTCACCGACCCAATGGGTGGATGGGTATATGTAGCGAGGTCCCGGGTACTGTACTATTTCGACCGTTTGTTCACTGCATGTCACCCGTCACCAGTAAAGTTCACTGGATAAGGTCTTCATTTCTCGGCAATCACGAAAAATTACCATAAATGGACGTCCGGCAATCGCCGGACGGAAATTTTTGACGTTTTTAGGCCGCTTTGGGCCTGAAAACCTGGCCGTCACCCGTCACCGGGTTCAAATTCATTCATTTCAAGAGCCTCTGTCACCCGTCACTGAACAAACGGTCGAAATAGTACAGTATGCATCAGCGGCGCATACGAATACAGCGCGGGGAGGAACGAGCGAGTCGCGCAGGGCTAAGGGGAGAGGAGCATTTGTAGTCGACGGCAGGCACAAATGATGGAAGAGCGAGTCGTCGATCGAGTGTCGAAATTCCCAATGCCGAAGGTGAGGTCAGATCGAGAACTCGAGGAAGATGTCCGTGCTGTCGTCGATGTTCCTGTTCCCTGTGAATGTGAATGCATAGATGGGCGTGACAGCGAGAGGATTCGAGATACAAGGCGAGTTTCGGGCATTGATTCTCCGGAAAAACGGGCGAGAAAAGAAACGTTATCTCATTCACACCATGCGTCAGGCCCGAGTCGAACAGGGTCACCGTTCATCTTCAACAGGCGAGCTCCACGCAGCAAATTCGCAAAATCCTCCTTGCACCGTGGATGCGCACCGAGCCAGTAGGTGGGTGTACGTATAAGTAGTGCCCTTCGTAATTATGACTCGGGCCGGAATCGAACAGGCTCCGCGTATGTAGGCGATGGTAGCGCCGTAATGTCCAGATAACTGAACGTAGGTGAGGTTTGAAGAACCCTTGAACAAGCATTTTCAGATGACGTTACCAACTCAGTTGGGGACGCAAGCAGTTGGCTTGAAGTTGTCCACGACGCGCGAGCGTCTCAACGGCAGACCGCGTGGATGGTGAAGGTCGAGCCCCGCGACCCAGTCAACATGCAAGTTGATAAACGAGTGAATTCACCACAGACGAGACAATTTTCCTGCGGCAGACCCACATCAGGTATGTGCGCCGCACTGCAGATGCCCGAGGCGTCGCGGAGTCCCATTGATACATGGTTGCTCAGCACAGTAGATGTCTGTGGAGGATTTCGAGTCCGAGGAGATGGGCTCGGGGAGCGAAAGAAAAAGAGCTGAATCCTGTCCTCTATGACTCGAGCCTGAATCGAACAGGCGACCACCACATGAAGCGTCAAATAAGTCATCCACCCATGCGCGCTGCGGTGCGGACCTTCCGCTACCGAGTCACCGATGTCGCATCCTCCGCGGTTGATGGGATGAATGCAACATGGGCAGGGGGACGAGCGCAAGAAACGAAAAACGCATAACTATCCCCCCAATGACCCGCGCCCGAATCGAACAGGCTCGCTCCACCAACACCGTGGATAGCGTCCGCTACCGACCTTATTGAAATCATATGATGAAGGGACGAACTAGCCTGCTACTCTCAACATGAATTGGACGTACATGAGGCACTCGAACACGGTGTGAGCCCATGACCTTACCGACCGGAACTGGCCTAGAGATGTTCGGGAGACGAGCGACACAAAAAAATGGCTCAGTTCGTGTGACACTGACTCGGCCTGGTTTGAACAGGCGACATCCACACATGCTGTCTGACTGGTGAGACCCTATGCATTTGGCGTGGATGGAGGCGGACCCTCCGCCACCGAGTCGACATGTATGAACATCCCATAGCTGGTGAAGCGGGTCAGTGCAGCACCAAAAAAAGAAAGACTTGTCCTTTTTGGATGCCCGAGGCGTCACCGAGTTGAACGAAATGTTACAAGACCGTTCAGCACAGTAGATATTAGATCTCTGTGGAGGATTTTCAAGTCCCAGGACCTATACGAAGTATAGGAGTGGCTTCAGAGGGCATTTTGGTTCAGAGCTGACCCGAAGATGAATCGAAACTCGCCAGACGAGCAGACTAAGCTACGGTCGGATGAAGGTTGGATAAGAAATTGCGTATTTCCTTGGCACAGAAGTGCCGCAAAGCTCGCGCCTGAGTCGACCACGCTCCGTTCAAGGGAACATGACTCCGAGCCTTAACTGTTACGTGACTGCCTCAGGGTGTAGATCCGACGGGCAAGGCAGAGGCGAGGATAAGTGGAGAGTTGCGAGAAGCGAGAAGCACAGAAGCACAGAAGCACAGAAGGGCCGCAAACTGACCAGGGCACCGGAAGTGGCACAGTCGCACTGCGACTGTGCCATCGTGGAACAGAACCTTGAGCAACAGAGCAAGATCGATGATAACGCCGAAGAGAGACTGCCAGAGAGGCCAGAGGAGTCGAGCCATCGATTCTGAATGCATTCCGCACCCCAGGAGATTTTGAAGCGATGCAGGACAGGGTAAGGACAGCAGGGGCCGAAAAGGGGCGTGAGCGTCGTGGGCAAGCGCGCGTCGGGTGATAACAGCATCACTGATGGCATCTGATCCGGCTCTCTCCGTTCGCAAAGTTGCTCTCAGTGGCACTCACCCTCAACCTCCTCGGAGCTTGCGCCCTGCAGGCACCCATAACCTCGCTTCTCAACGACTGCATCGACATACGTTCTCTCACGGTATATGCAGCTCGCACCGCTGGGCATTCGCAGCCCGCCACGACTTGGCTAGACTCGTAACCAGCCTGCCTACGCCATTCTAACAAGGCGAGCTTGTTGGCGTCGACATACGTTCTCTCACGGTATATGCAGCTCGCACCGCTGGGCATTCGCAGCCCGCCACGACTTGGCTAGACTCGTAACCAGCCTGCCTACGCCATTCTAACAAGGCGAGCTTGTTGGGCCTACGCCAACAAGCTCGCCTTGTTAGAATGGCGTAGGCAGGCTGGTTACGAGTCTACGACTTGGTGACGACGCGTCGGCGTACTTGGTGCCGCCCCACAACCTCGACTCCGACAACTAATGCTCACCTTTGAATGTGGGCAAAAGGACAAGAGAACGGTAACATTGAAGAGCTGAGCCAGGTGCGTGGTTCCTCGCTCTCCCATATCGCTCTGCTTATCAATCCATTAGTCTGTCCTGTCCACTCCACGGCGTCGTATTAACCCCCTTAAACCTGCACCGGGACATTTCGGTACATACCATCCAAATCTATCCAGCCTCTCGCCTTGCCTTTATCGGATCTGCTCGTCCCCCACGCTGTATAGGGCAGTGTATTCGTCTGCGCTACCCATGCGTACTTGCGTGCCTCCACTCGACTGGCCTGCGTACCCCGCATACTGGCTCGGTGACGGATGGTCCGCATCCACGGCGTATGGAAAGAGATTCCACAGATCGACGTGGAGCTCGCCCGTTCAATTTAGGCCCGAGTCATGCGGTTGTCGAAGTCACGACCTTTTTTTTGTTTGTATAGCAGTGCATCTTCGAAGATATGAAGTTCTGGAGGGCCAGACCACGCTGTCGCGCTCAGATGTCCTGCATGTTCATTCATCCTCCCAGCACTAAGTTTACTTGTTCCCCTCAGAAGCGGCCGTGTACTTGTTGCTCCAAAATCCAACCGTGTGTTCAACTACCCTGCCGGTGGCGCGCTGATTCATCCAACTCAGCAGCGGCGGTGCGTATATGATCCGGTGCGTATATGATCCCGTCTACTGGGATGATCCCGTCTACTAGGTGGCGAAGGGTCCGCATACACAGTGCATGATACGTTGGAGCCCTTACCCGGACTCGCCCGTTAGGCTTAGGCCCAAGTCATCGCAGATCGCTCCCTTTTTCGTCCATTCGACGTTGCCCAGCGAAAGATACTAATACGGAGACCAGATTGTCCAGTTCGAATCTCAACCATGTGTTATCTCACCTGCTACAGATCTAGACAGCGGATTCATTCGAGTTTATTTACACCTCGACTCGACGGCAGATGGTTCGCATCCACCACAGCATATATGGCGCATCCGACCCTCGCACGTGGAGCTTGCCTGATCGATTCAGGCCCGAGTCATAGCGTCAAAGTCACGACCTTTTTTTCCGTCTATATGGTGCTCAGTCCTGGAGGTCTGTAATAGAAGAAGGTGATTTACTAGCTGTAAATACCCGGAAGGAGGCACTTCTAGTATTTGAACCTTGTATGTGCCTCCTTCTGGGTATTTACAGCTAGTGAATCACCTGTTTCTATTGCAATGTCAAGACCTAGTTGTCGCGCCCAAAATCCAAAAGCCCACCTCAGTGGTCACTGATTCTGATGGTCCTGCCTTCATTCTTGCTCATTTTACTCTGGGCGGCGGGTGCACCATGCATGCATTGACTCGGTGGCGAACGGTCCGTTATCCACGAAAATAAACGACGAGATAAAATGATTCCGCGGCTCGACTGTTGGAATGATGACCAGGCTCGGGTCAGAAGGTTTCGCCGTTTCTGTTCTTTCTCCCTACGTTCTGGGTATATTCGGTGTCCTTTCAACAACTTCTGAACGCCGGGTGATACTTCACCGTGTCCCACTCGCGCTCGGAAACCGCGTGCAGGGGCCGTCGCTCTGTATGTGCGCCATTATCACCACGCCCTCTTCCCTCGCCTTTCTTTCCCCACCAGTCCTTTCCGCCGCTTCTGACTGTGCGTCCGCACACTGCCGTGCTTGCGCGTACGGTCGCTCGGGGTGCAGTGTATTACTAAGGCTGGATACACACATATCGACCCGGTAGCGGGTGGTCCGCACCCACGCTGTATTCGAAGTTCTGGAATACTTACGTGGACGTTGTCTGTTCGAATCAGGCTCGAGTCATGGAGTGGTTTTCAAGTTGCCGGGTTTTTTCTTTCTCTCTTTCCTCCATATTCCTATTTCTTTCCGATTTTTTGGACGGGTGATCTCGCATCCTCTCGATGTACGTGTCGAGACCGGGTATGCTCATTCATGCATTTCACAGGCGACGGTATATGCAGACACATAGACTCGGTGGCGGAGGGTCCCCAGCCACGGGAAATCAGGTAGTGTTTTTCAACCGTTACGTGGAGTTCGCCTGTTCACTAGTCTTCCACAAACAAGGCGCCCGTCTTTTTGAACCAAGTAGTGGGCAACGCGTCCCAAAATCTGAACGCAGAGACCGAGCTGTCGCGTCAATCTCCCGTGTAGGTATGCTCAAGTAGCAGGGGTCGTTCGGCCCTTCGTTCATCACACCGGCGATGCATACATTGGCTCGGTAGCGGGGGGTCCGCAATGCGCATCCACAGAAGATTCTGATTGTTTCGACTCACTGCCCGCCTGTTCAAATCAGGCTCGAGTCATACCTTGAAGAGCGGCCACTTTTTTTTGCCTATCGAGCAGTGCCTGGGAGCGAGTTGTTGCGTTTACATCTCCTGTCTGGTGAGTAGTGGTTACCCTCGTAGCATTCAAATTATTTCGTTCATTTCATTAGGTCGCAAATTAAAAGTTCACCTATGTTCAATAATCCCGATGTTACCGCACTCATGCATTCGAATTCGTCGAGTATATCGTGACGTCGACTCAGTCCTATTCACAGCGGGTGGGTAACACTTGCGCACGCTTACATGGACCTCACATGTGCGACTCAGGGCGAGTCTTGTTGGGAAACAGGTGATGGTTTTCTCCGCCCACATGTACAGCAGCCCTATCTGACTGGAAACAGATCAGTCCCGGTGCGTTCCATTTTCACTCGTTGCTTCTCAGCATGCTCAACTATCCCGATGATACTACGCTGATTCCACCCATCAGCACACTCACATTGACTTGGTAGCGGATGCCCGCCGTGGAGCATTCGACCATCTTACGTAGAACTCACCTGTTCGAATCAAGACCGATGTTGAAAAATGCGTCGGTTTTTTTTCCTTGAACAAGATCCCCGAGGTCTCGATTCCCACCGCTAAAGCCAAGCGGCGAGGTTCAAATGTCCTTCTGGTGCTACGCTCATTCATTCGGCATCTAACAAGCGAGGTACGAGCTTCCCATGTTAGAGCGTCTGGCTGCGAGAGACTAATTCGGCACCGCAGCTGGGCGTCCTGATTCGATTTGGCTTTAGTCATCTCCTTCGCATCGAGGCAGGCCCGAGCCATTATGGGGTACATCAGCCATCCTCTTCTTGGCTCTTCCATGCTCTCGGCGCCAATAGTCTCAAACAGGTCCGCATCCACCGCAGAATTCAGATACGGCATTTCATGTTGCGGCATTGCAGCTCCAAGATCTGGAGGCCAGACTCAAGCCCCCACGTTCAAATGCATGTCGACTCGGTCGCGGAGGGCCTATCCACGGCAGATAAGAGGATGTGTGCAAAGTTACGTGGAGCTCGCCTGTTCGAATCAAGCCCGAGGGACTTGGGAATATCGGCCGATAGCTTTTGTTTGTGTCCCTGGAAATAGGGAGGTGACCTGTTTCATCTCACTCAGCTGCACCTATCCATTCGTCATCGGGGTATACCAAATTTTCATACCAATCAATGGTATTGTCTCTCCTGAACAAGGCCGTTCCTTCATGGCTTCAAGAAATTAAGACTCCGAACGCGACTTCGGAACTGTTTTTGGCTGCCAACTGCTAAGAAACGTCAGACAGAAAAGTTTTTGGACCACTTGAACCAGGGGACTCAGGCCTCAATTGAACAGGCGGAAGTAGCGTGAAAGAAATCAATCACGCATGCATGCTGTGGTGTGAACCTTCCGCTACCGAATCATGATCACCGATGTTGCATACTCAGCGGTTGATGAGATGCAAGATGGGCACGGGGACGAGTGGAAGACAAACAAAATCCATGCTTAGTCGCTCACGACTCGGGCCTCAATCGAACAGGCTCGCTTAGGTTCTCTTAAGTTCTTGGTGGTAGAACCACTTTGGATCTTCAAGTTCCTTTCATATCTTAAGTTTCGCTAGTGATACTATATACCATGAAATGCGGGGGCATCTACCTTGAAGGGACACCAACCGTGGAACTCAAGACATCATAACTTAAGTTCCAAGTCCAGTTCCGTGTATTCAGAGTATTACATATTTGAGGCATGAAAGTACTTAAGTTCATCTCCGTAACTTGAGTCCAAGCAACCGAACTTAAGCTCGCCAAATAACTTGAGTCCAAGCAACCGAACTTAAGCTCGCCAAATAACTTGAGTTCAAGCAGAAGACTTAAGACCTGCACACAGGACCTCAGTTTCGGCTGCTTAAGTAAAAGTGGTAGTTCCCGTACCTGCTGCGCTTGGATTTTCCTGGAGCTTTCGGTGGTGGCACCAGCTCATATTTCCAGCTGGGACTCGTGAGTACAGATGTGCATAAACATAACCGATTGCGACTTACCCCGGTTTCCCAGCGGCACGAATTTCCGCGAGGACTTTTTCCCGGTGTTCCCTTCGCGCGTCCTACGAATGCAAGTGAGACAAAGCAAGGAAAACGCAAAAAGGGATCTCACCTCGGGCTTTTTGCGCACTCTGGAAGGGCGGCTGGTGGTCGCAACTTCCTCAGGAACGAGTTGATCCTCCGCCTTGCGTTTCCGCCCCCCTGTCTTTTTCTTGCCATTTCCTTTGTCCTGCTGCCCGTTCTCCTCGTCCCGCACACGCGCCGCTTCCGCCTCCTCGTCACGCACACGCGCCGCCTCTTGCTCCTCGTCCCGCAGGACGCGAGCCGCCTCTTCCTCCTTGTCCCGCAGGACGCGTGCCTTTTGGGAGTATTTTGGACGCGCTGCTGTTGTGCCGATGCGTTTGGACCATGACTTGGAATAGACAGAGATAATGCTAGTATACATCGTCCCCCTGTATATCATTCGCTTGATGGTCCCCTGTATACATAACAGATCTTGGAAAGATTGTTGCACATTGATTTTTGAGTTGAATGGTATGTCGATCTCGGAGTCTCGTCGGAGTTCAGAATACATTTTGGCTGGGCAATACATGGGGGCTTCCATTTGGATTAAAAATGAAGCCATTTTCAATGAATAAGCCCTGCTGTATCCTGACTGAACACTGAAGTAAGAGCTCTCGCGTTCAGCAGCGAGCTAGTTTGATTTTTCGATCCCCGTCGGAGTTGAAGATATTTTTGTTCCGGGTACGGTCCGATTATTCCGGCCTTGATGTTACGTTGTCACTGTCACCCTTCTTGCACACGACTCTCATTCGCATTTCTCTCTGCAACGACTCCACCGCGTCGTGCCTCCGATGCTGCGTGGTGCAACACATGGAACAAGGGTGACAGGTCCAACTTCCGTTCCCAATGATCCAAGACTTATCGTGGATTCACAGATTGATATTCTATGCCTGCATGCTGTCGTCTGCTTTTTCCCTTGCCGGCTCGACTTCATGTCAGCCCTGGCTTGACTTCATGTCAGCCTGCAGCCGTGCTAGTTCTTTGCCAGACTTTCATGTCGGCACTGTTCAGATTGTTAATTACTGTTCATTGTACTTCACCTAACAACTGCAATCAAAGTGCGCTTTGAAACTGCCGACTTGCGGTAAACAGTGACCGCCATCTTATCTAGGCCCGTTCTTTCTTTCACTCGTAGACATGAAAGCCCGCGTCAAGAACAAGAAACCCGGCAGACAAGAGCAAGCTAGCACGCCATACCTCGCCTCCAGTGTTCCGACCTACACTATAAATTTCCATTCATGTGAGGGCTTGCCACCCGTGTCTAGACATACACTTACCCCCCCACGCAGCATCCAGTACTCCAAGAACTGAAACGCGTTATGTACCGGTCCCGGCGGCATCTGTGCCTCAACCGATATTTGGCCGGCCACTCGACGAAGCCTTGCACAAAGACCCCTCCCTCCCATTTCTCGATGCAAGCACGACACCTGAAGACGTTGCGAGCAGCATTCCCGCATATGCCACCACCGCACCGTCCAGCGAGGCAGCTGAAAAGATTCGACAGGTGAGTATCATTTCTAACGGGTGCAGCTTCAAAACTTAATTCGCATTCAGACCGTAGCGCACATGGAAGAGCTGAAGGCCGAGCAAGCGGTGTTTCTCCAGATCCTGCTCTCGCTTCATTACGGCTCCCAGATCGGTACCCCCTGTGGTTGTGGCGGCGTGCGTGGTGTCGCCTGCAGTGATTGCCTGCAGGCACCCCTTCTCTGTCGACAGTGCTGGCTGAACAAGCACCGAACAATGCCCACACATTGGGCCCTGATTTGGGACACGACTAAGGGATTCTTCGAGAAGCACGACTTTTGTCGAGTGAAGCCAAATGCTGCGGTCGGACTTGGTCATTCTGGTGAACGGTGCCCCAACGCGGGTGTGGCTCAGCCCTTCACCTTGGTGGACTCCAATGGCATCCATGCCACCGCCATGGCGTTCTGCGGGTGCAAGACCGATGGGAAACTCAAACCGCGCTTCCAACAACTCTTGCACGCGGGCATATTTCCTGGTAGTGTAAAGGAGCCGAAGACGGGGTATACACTCGGTCTTCTTGAATACTACCGTCAGCATCGGAATCAAGGGAAGGGTTCTGCACGCAATTTTGTCCTCGTTCTGCAGCGCCTGGCAGACCCTTTCTTTGCCGACTCAGTTCCGGTGAGTACAAGCAAAGCCACCGGTTGAACATCTTACTCAAATTTCGTACTTCTAGGATATCTACGCCAATTTCCTTGCGATAACTCGATTCCATGAACACCTCGATATAATCATGCGACGGGGACATGCACATGGGCTTGACGAGCCTCTCCCTGGCGAAACAGAACGCCCATATCCCAACCGCCCAGTTGGATATCTGGGTTTACGGTGTGCCGCTTGTCCCGAACGCGGGGTAAATATGCCACTGCAGGTCAAATATAAAAGATATCTTCGGTGAGTCGCATTTATGTGCCGTATAGACAGCCTTAACATGGATATCAGACACCTCGTATCGGAGGATCTCACATACGGGCCAGGAGAAAATGCCGGTGCTGCGGGGAATTGAGGGGAATTGAAGGGTGGTGGCTGTGTTTTTGCGGGGTCACCCAAAAGACACAGAATCTGATGGAATAGTGCTAATCCGAATGAACAAACCTCGTAAGCAGCTGCGGGCTTGTCAAAGAAGTGAAGTCTTCGTCGAATTACTAACACAACTCGATGTAAACCAATGTTTTGGGGTTGAAATCTGTGGTAAATTAGACTCTAGCCTCAAGAACAATGTTCCAGGCATCTCTCCCCGTCTGCCAAGTTTTGTTGCGAGGTGTCTATGTCATTGGTGCATAGGCTTCCACAACGACGAAACCGTAGAATGACTATAGCGTACAATCTAGTCGCGTTGTACGTAGGTATAGTACCTGCTTGTTCCTTATTGGGACCCCGGCAGTAATACATCCTCCTCCTCCTCCTCCTCCTCCTCCAGAAGCGCCGTGAACTGCTTGGTAGCTTTCTATTTTGCCTAGAACCGGGTAATTTCGTTCGTTTTCACTATGTAAGGTCCCTCCATTATCCCTCAATTACCCTCACACGTCCCCTCAATGTCCCCTCATTTCCCCTCACCTCCCCTCACCTCCCCGCGCTGTCCCCTCACTTCTCCCCATTCTCCCCTCACCTCTCTGCACGAAAATTCTCGCATCTTGCGAACTTCCTCATGCACAGTGTTTCTGTCCGTGCCTCTGCGTTGGGAGAAGATTTTCTACTGGTTGCGCAACCTGCATACTTGACCATTTTGGTAGCACAGAAAGTTCGGAGACTCGCTGAAGACACGTGTTGGATGTAATACGGGAGAAGTATATATTCCGCAGAATGCTGCCCTTGCCAAGCATAAAGTCTGCTGCTGCAGTGCTACAGACTTTAAATAATAATCAGGGAATGGGATTAATTGTCATGCAACGTTCGAATATTTACCTATATCCTCGGGTATCTCGGGGACGTTGAATTCACCTAAGAGGGGTTACATTATGTATGAGAGGCGGATAGTAACTCCATATCTACACAGTAGTGGACAAAGGAGGCGGCATCCGGCCCTACCTCATTACGTTGCATCGTCTGGTGGCACAAAACCCTCGGGCATCTCGGGGAGGGTAGCCGGACCTTTCAATTTGTGGGAAAAGTGATAACCTGGCGGAGGGAAGTGGGTTAAAACTGCGCTCCGCACTATCCTCTATCAAGGGGATACCTCACGCGGAGCTCACCTCGGTACTCTTTGTAGCTTAAGACACATAAATACTTCGGTCTTCCACAAGGAAAATGCAAGTCATTCCGACTTTGTGAAACCGGGAGAAACTTGCAAAGAGGGCTGAAGGGACAAGTGAAGAGCAAGGCATCCAGTATTGTTGGGCATCAAAGGAACGAGAAGAAATGCGGCGAGGCAAAATCAGGACAAAATGAACCGAGTACAGGCACTGAAAAATAGATTGAGGGTCATCTAAGCGTTGCGGGCAGGGAAGGACGATGAACGTGGGTGAACGAGGGTTGAAACTTTGGATAATCACCCTGGGTTGAGCAACACTGTTGATGAGATGGATAAACACAGTGACCTCATTAATAGATTAATAGCTTGGGACGCCGTCGAATGGAGCACCGCTTCAGACGGGCAGATGGAACTTTCCAGCATTAAGTCAAGTGTCAAGGTGCTGCCTCCGTACGAGGCGGTAATGCTCTGGTCGTTGTGTTCGGGTAGTCTGAGGGTAAACAAGTCATCGGGAGGTTTCCGTTGCAGTCCAGTCTGAATGGAGACCACGCGATGTATTTAAGGGAAACTCTGGAGATCTGAATTCCACGGCCTCCTGCGGAATCCCTCCCTCTGGATTGTTGCTCGAGCCACAGATGTACACATTCAGAACCGCTACATCTACCCCAGACGTTTCTTGACTGCGTCGAGGTGATATGCCGACTATGCAACAGTCAAATCCTATTCAACCGGCTCAGCCATTTGTACCATCCGAATGTTAATTGCGCCTAAGGGAGTATCACACCTAGTGAGCTCTTCTGAAACATTGTTTATGTCATTTGAATCTGAATATTCAGTCCAGTGGTTGGCTCAAGATTCACTATTTGGCCGGTTATTGGGAACGTTGGGCGCGACCAAGGCGCGACACAAAATTTGGGTTCAACTTTTTTTTCTGACTGGAGACCATATGTCGATGTTACACCACGGGGGGAATGTGAGAATACGAGGATTAGTATCCCGTCGGACCCCTTTGAACCGTGCTTGGAACCGGCGCAACCACCGACTGGCTCCTCGGATTTACCTGTGTTGCTGAAACCCGGATGTGCCTGATGCCCCTAGTGCACATCCTTGCGATCGCTAGGGCGCTTTTCCCTCCTGTATAACAGCATCGTCAGCGGTTCTGGAAGAAATTCCTATCAGGTCACTTCAACGAATTCTGCCCAACTATACCACAGGGCATTGTGTCAAGTAAAGGAGCACACCTAGTGCGTACTTCTGAGCCGTTCAGGATACGATTTAGCCTTGGGGATTTGGTACAGGGGTTCGTTCGAAATCCACTATTCGGTCGCTCATTGGGATTGCAACTGATAAAATTGAGGTTAGGTTTTTCTGCTTGAAAACAATGTATTGGGCTTAGGCAAAGCTAACAATGCTCGCTCAGAGCTTATCAAGTGTCCGTTGAAGTGCTATGGGCCGCCCGGCACTTTACCCCTCACGACCCCTCAAAAGCACGGCCACCACCCCGCAATTCCCCTCAATTCCCCGCAACACCGGCACTTTCACCCAGCCCCCTCACATACGATGGCAATTACAAAGCCAATCTGTTCTGCAAGCGCGACGACGGTAGCGATAAAGCCCTCACCGACGGGACAATGTATTTTCCCGATCAAAAAGAATACGACCGTGTGTTGAAGGAGTACGTGATCCCAGAGGAAGACAAGGTAAATTGAGCCGCTTTCTCTTACTGCCTCAGCGCTGATAACTCAAGCAAGGAAGTCCCTTGTAAGGCACACATCGGGTCCATTCGACACCAGGGCTCATTCAAATATGGAAATACGGCTGTTAGTGGTGTTACAGCGCTTTTCAAAATAGTATACCAGTTTGATCGCTTTTTGGGGCCTCGAATTTGTTGACCGTTGTTTGACCGTGCGTCGTCTTCTGTCCCCGTTCGTCTCTGCTCCGCTCCACCATTTCAACAACACGGTGGTGTGACTCCACACAACTCCACAACCCCCAAGAAATGTATTTGTACAAGGGACTTCAACGCCTCTGGTTTTCTACCCCACATACTTACTCATGCAACAAACCAACCACAATCATCTTTATTATCGGGAACGTACCCGCCAGCAAGACGGCTGGACCGTGCTCGCACCCCCAACTGGCTCCCCTATCGACTCCCCTCCTCCCTACACGCCGGAGGAAGCATCCGCCGCTCCCCAACTGGCTCCTCCGACTGCGAACCGGGTGCCTGCAGGTACATGTTTTGCCAGGGTCTGTATTCGAGTTCATAAACTTGAGCCCTTCCAAGGTACTCTTTTGACGTTTGAGATCCCCATCAACAGTAATGTCGTGGGGGCGCCCCTTGTCACTCGGAGCAAGAAGTATGGTCGGGGTGTCCCGTTCGCTACCGCGTACACCGAGATATGCGAACTCATGGCCCTTGATCCGGGCAGCGCAAAAATCGGCTACAATTGGGACAACGAGCCGCGCTCTGCCGCCATCCACGGGTTGTCGAATGTGGCTGATTGGGAGAACTGTACGGAACAGGGAATTGGTCAGACGGAGAGGGCGAGGTCGCGGAATGTTGTCTGCAAAATTAAGAACTTGGTATGTCGTCTCAATGTCACCTTTGAGACAGTACTCAGTTCCCGTAAAGAACCTTCCTCAGGAAAGCACGTCGGCCGGCCCTAGTCGCGGTAAGAAGCGCAAGTCAACAGGCGAGACTTCGGACACGGAGAAGCGAACATTTGAATTCACCCAGGAGTACCGCGAGCTGAAAACCCACCTTACGTGCGCGTTACACCGGCACCAATATTGCTACGTCAGTACGGTTGACGGCCACCATCACCGTGTCGATCCCGAGGAGGTGTCGCTTTGGGCCAAGGAAATCGTGAGTTTCCCATTGGGTCATTTTTGTTATAACTTGCTGATGAAACTCGAGACGGTTGGAAAAGCCACCACGGAGAAGCCCCCACAGAACATCGTCTTCCAAGACTTCTTCCTCCCCGAACGGAAGAGGGCACGGCCCACGACTCGGAGCGAAACCGCCAATGCTCAGTCCGCCGCCACCGTACCCACCATCCATGTCACCGTCAACACCGGAACAGGGACGGGTACGAGTGCCGGAACGAGTGGCGGTAACACCGCCGTCACCATCTCACCTCCGCGTCGAAGCCCTTTAGGCACCATCACGGAGGCGAGCGCCAATGCGGCTAATATCGCAGCCAATATTCCCACCTCTCTCTACCGCTCTCAACCCCCGGTCCTTGGCGGCGACTCCGATACTATCCCCGACGAAGTCCGCTACGCGTCCGTCGCCAGCATCCTTCAAGGCATCGATGACTCCGAGCTCTTTGTCGGGTCGCCCGTACTCACATTCCCCGCCGTCATCTTCGCCGATTATCTTCGCGAGGTTGGGATTACCCGCGTTGATCAGGTCCTTGTGTTGGATTCCAGTTTTTTTATTGACCAGATTCATATGCCGCCTGAGGTGGCGGAGCTTTTTGTCGAGGAGTCGATTTCTGCGATGGGAACAGACTGGAAGGGTAAAGGACGCGCTGACTAAATCTGTCAGTGTCAAGGTAAACTTTCAACGGTGAAGCAGAAGTTTGTACGAATAGATTCAAAACAAAAATGTAATTGTACTTGAACATGCTTGCGTTATACTATGTTCAAAGATACCCCGAGTGCTGGAACCATCCCTCAGCCTTCTCGGGAGTCATCGACGCGTATACCGCTCGCCAAATCATGGCGTAGGGTGAGTCGGCGCCGGGTTGTCCCGCTAACAGCGGACCCGTGTAATCCCTGTGCGCGCGGATCCAGGCTTTCATGGACGAGAAGCCTTCTTCAATGGGATCATAGTCAGGCGAGTAAGGAGGTAGGTATTCGAGCCGCATTCCCCTGAAAAGGGCTGTGAGCCTAGGTGAGAAGAGGAGGACGTGAACAATACCGTTGTTCAATCATCGGACGAAGCTCTGCCGACTTGTGGATGCTTGCGTTGTCCATAACGATGACGGAATTTCGCCTTGGGAACGGGTTCATATTGTCGAGGAGGGCGTCGATGAAGCTGTTGAAGTCAGCGGCCTTATAGGAGCCGGCAAGGACGTCGAGGTGCAGTACTCCGCTCAAAGAAAGGGCAGGGAGAACCGAGTACCTGGAGTCCATTACACGTGTGGCGAAGTGTAATGAAAGGCCGACGCACTTTGTTCCACGTATGTATACATCGTGCCTACGTGCCTGCACGCCACACAGAGCCCAGGCCCATCCCCGTTTCGTTGTTGCTCGATTGCAAGCCGCCTCGTCGACACAGACGAGCTGTTCCGCGCGGTAAGTTGTTGTCATGTGGATCATGTAGTTGGCGCGCGCCTCCTCGTCGCGTTGAGAGGCTACTCGCGAGACCTACAGGGAGCGTTTATAGAGTGAGCACAGTGACGAGAAGAATAACAATATGATTTGGAGGACGCACCCTTTTTCTGGTGATCCCGCGACGCTTCAACGCCCGCCAGATCGTCAGGAGGGAGGCCTCGACGTCGCACATCTGTCGCATCTCTTCCTGCATCTCGTACAAGTACATGTCCGGCGTGCGGGCAATTAGCCCAATAAGAAACTAGCTGATATGTCAGTTTCCTGCCTTGGGATAATTCAAAGGTGCACGCACATCCACATCACACGTCTGGAGGAGTCGCGGGCGGCCACGGACACGTAGAGGAGGCCGTATCCCCTGCGAGTCCTTTCTGTAGCGCCCCAGTATCTTCTGCACCGAGCTAGGCGATATTCGGAGGTCGAGTGCGATGTCGGTCTGCTTCCGATGGCGGTTGTAGTACATGTGGATTACTGCCTTCTTGGTGTCCACAGAGATATCTTGCTTGTTGCCGCGAGCCATGGCAGTCCGAAACAGTGAGCCATCGAGAGAGCTTGGAGCGCCAGCCGGCGACGTGACGAGAGTGTGGAGCGGAGCAGAGACGAACGGGGACAGAAGACGACGCACGGTCAAACAACGGTCAACAAATTCGAGGCCCCAAAAAACGATCAAAGTGGTATACTATTTTGAAAAGCGCTGTATCGCGGCGGCGTGCGGTCATGCTGTCGCAGGATCGTTTGTCGACATGATTAAGGGTGAAGCGTAAGTTTCTCTTGGTACACGATGGCGATGTACACTTACTTTCGGGACAGTTTTTCGCTTGTGACACTCGCACAGCGAGAGTATCTTAGGCACATCAACTCGCCACCTCACGGCCCAGAGAGCGCCACACCATTTGTGTCTAGCTACGACAGTTACTGCTCGTTTGTGGTACACCAGGTCAAGCGGGCAATCGATCTCTTTCCAGGCGAGACCTGGCTTCATGACCTGCTGAAGAACATCGAAGGACAAATTCCAGCGGATCATATCAATGGCCATGGTGCCCGCTGCCAGGCCATATGGCAGGCAGTGTATTTCGCATGCAGGGCTCATTTTCACGGGGAGACGGCGGAAGTGCTCTGGGCATTCTTAAACCCACTTGGCTCTTCAACGCGACAAATGACAGGGGCGGCGCGCCATGATACCATGAATTTTGTGGTGGACGCGTGGAATACCTTAAAAGTGCTGCGTCAAGGTACGACTGCCCAGTCTTCAATTTGTATCGAGCATGGTTAACCTTTGCTCTTTAGCGGAACTTCTGGCCGCAGAGCGACTTGACGCGCTCCAGCTCTTCGAACTGCACATGGCTGTTGTTGAGGACCTCAGTAAGCAGCATGCCACCACGGTCGGCGATTGGTCGCGAATGTCGCGCATCACTACTGTGTCGGACAACGGGGTTATCCAAAGTGTTTATCAACACCGAACTACTACCGGTGGGTTCTTGTTCAATTCAGATATCTTTGGGCCTCACGCTGACGTTCATGTCATCTAGTATTGACGGTCGAGAACACTCTGGCAGCCATGGTGGCTGAGGAACGCGAGAGGCAGAGGTCCGAAGACGGGTGTCAGCACAGAGCTTGGTTGCAGGATTACTGCGACGTAGGCGGCTGGGCGATACAAGAAGATAGGCAAGTGCGTCGATTAAACTCTGGAGAATAGACTAGAATAGTGTAAAGATCTACTACTGAGGTCTAGGTTTATATAGTGCACTAGGAGCTAGGAGTGAAACAGGGACCACTCCACAACAGTAAGGAGCCAGGGTCAGGAGTGACGGTAAGGAGGGAGGAACCAGGGGTGAAGTCCAGGAGTTAGGGATTGAGGAGGGATCTGGCGCGGCAGTGATCCGGGTTCAAAGGGGTAAAGGGGTGGTCAAGAACCCCGAAGGGGTAAAGGCAAGAACCCGGATCCGGGTTGTTGGTGATGGGTGAAAAGGTGAAAAATGAGTGGATCATGACATTACCCCCCCTTTAAGAATGCTTCGTCCCCGAAGCATCGGTCGTCAACGTTTCTGGATCTTCCAACGGCCTTTAGGAGTTTGTACCTCCCGTGGCGCCCGCGGGTTCTTCTCGTAGAACTCCTCCAGGGCTTCTTCTGCACCGATGAGATTCCTTCGTGGCTCCCACGTGCATTCCTCCTTTGGGTAACCCTCCCATCGGATGTAGTACTGCAGCTTCTTGTTCCTTGGTCGAATCCGGAGGACTTCGGCCACCTCGTACAGGTTTACTCCGTCGACCACGTCAGGCGGCGGCGGTTTACTGGCCCGCTGATGTTCCGCGACGGGTTCCACCCACGGTCGCAAGAATACCGTGTTGAAAACGGGATGCACCTTCCAACTGGCTGGTAGGTCCAGCTCGTAAGAGATGGCTCCCACTTTCCGCACGATCGTGAACGGCCCGTGGCGTTTATCGTCCAGTTTCTTCATGGGTCGATGCGTCTTCAGGTTCTTTCCCGACAGATACACCTTGTCCCCGGGTTCATAACCCGGGTCTGCATCGCGTTTCTTATCGTAGAACCGCTTCATGGTCTCTTGTGCAGCTCGCATAGCCGCAGCTGCTTCTTCTCGTACAGAGTGCATTCGCTTCGCGAAGTCTTCGGCCGCCTCCGTCGGCACCGCCAGCCGGGGTTCTGTCCCCTTCCGCGGGTGGAAGCCCAGCATAGTGTAGAACGGGCTAAAGCCCGTCGTCGTGTGAACCTTGTCGTTGTAGCTGAACTCAGCCATCGACAGCCAATCCGCCCAATCGTCTTGTAGGAAATTGGTGAAAACCCGCAAGTATTGTTCGACCTCCTGGTTTACCCGTTCCGTCTGCCCGTCCGTCTGAGGGTGATAAGCCGTCGAGGCGTTTGACTTAACGCCCAAGAGCTTAAGCAAGTCCCGCATGAAGTGGCCCACGAATATCTGCCCCACGAAGATCTGC